>JXSR01S003903.1:72776-85244 GCA_000969725.1 Ophiothrix spiculata
AATTATTCAATATAATGAAATCTCCAAGAGATAAATTATTGTAAAAAAAGAAAGTTACAAACAAATATTTCAGCCTCTTGCATCGAAAACCAAAACATGGCGAGATGCGGGTGACACTGAAGAATGCCAGCATTTTTGTTATGATAATTTACCTTATTGTGACCTGCTATGCTTTCTACATTTTACTGTACGATAGGCAAGATGAATCCGCAAACAAAGGTTGGTAAAAAACTTTTTTTGGTTATTTAGTCTGCATCAAATAAGCAATATTGTTAATGTAAGTGGCCATTTTTGCCAGGCTGATACCACCATTGGCATTGCCAGAAATTTCTTACCCGAAATACAACACAGTAGCCTATGGGGATTTTCAAAATGCTGAAAAGCTTGTAACTTGGAAATGAATGGTCCGAATCAAGTGAAATTTTCAGTATATATTTCTGCTTCTGCTTCTTACGACTTTAGACTTTACTCCTCAACACTCCAATTGGAACAAAACGTGGAGGGTAGAGTGCGCTGCGTTAGCTTCAAGTTAGATGTTATTTATGCTGTGCTTTTAGGTGTTTAGTTAGTTCTTGCTTGAAGAGATTCAAGAGTTCATTTTCTGGTAAATCAACAATGTTTTGTGGTAGACAGTTCCAGTTCTTAATTGTTTGTGGGAAAAACGAGATTACCCAACAGTCTTTTTTACTGCACCAGATGGTCTTTGGTTAGTCCTGGCACCATGATTTGACTTATTATTGTTTCAAATAAATTTCGGACATGAACATGATTTCTGAACGCAGCCACTACGTATACACAAGTTGTGATAAGAACGGAGTACGCAGTACCGTTTCCAATCAGTATCCACAGTGTCGCGACATCGTGCGTGCCTGAAAAGCGTTGTGTACTCGCGTAAAATGCACACGCAGTGGTGTTACGCAAGGCTCAAAATTTTTGTGTCCGAGAATTATTTGAAACAACAATAGTGTCAAGTCATGGGAAATGCTACATGTATAGTAAAACTGCCATTTAAGCATGTCTGTATAGACTATCTTAGGACTAACTCCACACCTCAAATTCAGCAGCCAAAATATTGAAGCAGTTCACAAATTTTATAATTAGTAACTCCTTGAGAGTCTTGTGCATCTCATGATAGGTGGTTTGTTAACATTTAGAATCAAAATGTGTGATTTTTGGGCCTAAACTTACCTTGTATGTTGTAACATTGGGTTTCCGAATTTGACAACCTCAACTTTGTTTACGTCCGGATTTTGGATGATAAATTTCATCTTTGGGTTTAAATTAGGTTTGTAATGATTCTACACTATTATTAAAAGATGTTGCCTATGGTGAGTGGAAGTTTTTTAGTTTTTTTATTTTTCAAATATTTCATGTCCAAACTTAGAAAGCTTAAATGGCCAAAGTGTTACACATTAGGCCTATTCCTGTGACCTAGGACCTATAGAAATTACAATAGCCAATGATAAAAGTTAATGATGGTCCATGGTCACAGCTCTGGGACTAGTCTTTGGTAGGATTTGCTATGTTGATTTCTGGAGGGACGGGTCAAAGGTTTTAGGTACGGTTGCACTGGGATGGCTGCCTGATTTATGGTTATGTTGTGCATTAGGGTTAGTCTAGGTTATGTAGCATTTCAGTAGGACTACTGTACCTACTATAGTCTCTCATTATGAATCTTGCCGCTCTGCGTTGGATGGATTCAATTTGTTTAATCAGGTCGGCTTGGTTTGTGTCCCAAACAGTAGTGGAATATTCAAGAAGTGGTCTCACCAGTGTTATAAATGCCCTGGCTTTGAGGTCTTGTGGACAAGATAAAAGGTTACGCTTTATGAAACCCAATTGTTTATTTGCTTTGCTGTTATGTTATTTATATTCCATTTCAAATCATGAGTGAGTTCGACCCCTAGATAACTGTGGTGTTTGGTTTGTTGAAGTATATCAGAAACCAGTTAATAGTTTACAGCAATAGGATCTTTTTTATGAGTTATTCTAAGTAAAAAACACTTGCTGGCATTGAATGACATTTGCCATGTGTGTTGCCATTTATCCAAGGTAATAAGATCTTCTTGAAGGGAATTTACATCAGCAAGCTTTTTTTTAAACGGGCGCCGGGTGATTTTTACCCAACGGTCCTCACATTTTTGCGCCCGGTTTGGACCAAAAATAACACACCAAGGCGCCGCGAAAATATGCAAGTGTCGCCCGGTCGTAAATTAGAATTTATTTGCACACTAGATGTAATGATGAATTGAACATAAAAGCTTATGAAAATTCAACGAAATTTGTGAAAAAAATCACCTTAAAATGACACAAACATTGTCTGTTGGCAAGGTTAACTTTCTCATAATAGTATTTAGTAATATATCTCAGTTATTAATTCCATGTTTTATTAATATTTTTGTGTGTCTTCGATCGCCGCTCGCCACAGTATCATCATCTTGTTTACATCACGTGACCTAAGCGAAAATTAGGCTTGCGGCGTAGTCATTTGCAGGGGGGGGGGGGTAGAAAAGTTTACATGGCGTCATTTATTGGCCACTGTTCCATGATTGATTGATTGTTGTAACGTCTAGACTGTCATAACTAATATTTTTAGATTAAAAAATTACTTGATTTCAGAAATACTTTCTCATTAAAAATTCTTAATTAACTACCATTTTTGCTAGCTGCACCCTATTCTCTGTACATAATGGACGATTCCGTTTTTGATGACGTAGAAGCTAATGATGCTATTTTTGGTTCAGGGGAAACACCACTCAAAATGGCGGCTTCAAGTGGAATTTACTCGGAAAGGTTACTAAGTTAGACCCTCATTTATTTGCTAAACAACACAAAAAAACGTACTTTTTTGGTATAATATCCTAAATTTAGACATTTCAAAGATTATTTTGAAATGTAAAACATGTATGCAATTTGACGAACGGAAACGGGACGAAATTAAGAGGTAAATTGGAACATTTTCCACGTGTTCAGCCAGCATCGTAGCATGACCCAGCATTCGCTCTAAAAATTTAGAAATTATCTGGTTGGATTGCGGAAGAATTTGACCAATTGCTTGCAGAAAACGTTATTCCAGATGAGTTTTAATGAATTCAGATAATTTTTAAAACAATATTTTGGATGAAAATGATTTTAAAACTGAAAATAATGAACAAAAATGTATGAAATAAAATAGAATAAATGTGTAAACAAACCAAATTATTATAGTTAGGAGTGTGTTTGCACATCTGTTTTGTTGCATAGAGAAATGGTAGTCCAATCCATCTAGTTTCACTTTTTACTGCTGTGAACTTTAAAAGGTCTCTTCATTAATGTTAAATACTTAACAAATAAAAGAAAAAGTCAATAATGAAAGAAAAAAAGGTTTTTTTATCCAATTATATACGATTTCCGAAATGGCTCCTGGTCCTGAAAAAATGGCTCCCGGTTCTCTGGAAATTTTAAGGACCAGGAGCCGTTTTTTCAGATTTCTGGCTACTGGTCCTTGCCCCCTTAAAAAAAAGCTTGTACATCAGACATATTTTTGATGTCTCTATACACAACACAGTCGTCCGCAAAGAGACAGACGCGGGATCGCATGTTATCTGGAAGGTCGTTTAAATAAATAAGGAAAAGTAACGGTCCCACGACCGTCCCTGCGGTACGCCTGAAAGTACATTAACCCATTTTGATGTTTCACCACCAATTACTACACGCTGTTTTCTAGTACTAGTAAAATTACAAAACCATTTATGGATGTTACCTACGATGCCACAATGTGATAGTTTTCTCAAGAGCCTCTGATGTGGAACCGTATCAAAGGCTTTTGAGAAATCCATCACAATGAGGTCAGTTTGCTGTTTATTTTCAAGTGACAGTGCTAGGTCGTGGAGAGTCTGGATAAGTTGTGTTTCACAAGAGTGGTGCGCTCTGAAACCATGTTGCTTATCTGTTAAAATCCCATATTTGTCAAGATGGTTCATGACAATTTTACAAACAATGCTGGTAAGAGAGACTGGCCTATAGTAAGCCGCTCTCGTTTTGTCTCCCTTTTTGAAGATGGGACTAATGTTAGCCATTAACCAATCTTTCGGTGGTGATCCTTGGTTTAACAAAAATTGAAACAATGCAGTTAGAGCCGGGGCTATCTCTTCGGCGGCTATTTTCAAGATTTTTCCAGGCAATTCGCCTGGGCTGGAGGTTTTATTTTCTTTGAGGTCCTTGAGAAGTTTTAGCACACCTGGTTCTGTTATACATAGATCACTAATATCAGGATATGCTTGTGGTAATAAATGAGAGTCATTGAGTGGAGTTTCGTCGGTGAAGACTGATGCGAATTGAGTATTAAGAACTTCTGACTTAAGTGCATTGTCGAAAACTAGTTTTCGCCGTTGGTGTCTCTAAGCGTTGAGATTCCGTCATCGACTTTCTTCATTTTATTTATGAAGCACCAAAACTGCTTTGTTCTAACATATTCCCAATACGATTTCCTAGTCTCTTTCTGAATATGTTTTCTTTGCTTTTTAAAATTGTTCCAATCTTCAGGTAGATTTGACTTCCTGGCTTTATTATATGCCCTTTGTTTTCTGCGGAGTAGTCTTTTGATACTACGATTTATCCAAGGTGATTGCTGTTTTTTCCCAGTCATTTTACTGGGTATGTGTGTATCCATGGTATTTTTTTATTCCATTTCTGAATTGGCACCATACATCATCAATGTTATTATCCCTAGTTTTATCGGAAAGGTTTTGAACAATTTTATCACAGGTTGATTTGATATCTTGTTTGATGTCCAAATGATGTACTCTTCTTCTTATTTAGCTAGAAAACAGGCGAGGTTTTTGTCACATCAATATCATGAATTGCACCTTTTACGACCTCATTATATTTAATGAACAGACATCATCAATGCACTACCATGTGAAATGGAAGTAGACAAAATGAAAATTGGCCAAAGTGGGAAATTGCAAAATGGGATTAGACAAACAGAGAAATATACAATTTGGGAATTAGACCAAATTGTTTTAGACAGAGAATTAGACAAAATGGGGATTATATACTAAAAGGATTAGATCAAGTTAGCCGAAATTGGAATTATTTTAATAGACAAACTGGGAATTGGACAAAATGGGAATCAGATAATCTGACTAAATGACCATTAGACCTTCTGGGTCTATATAAAATGGTTGTAGACCATATGAAAATGAGACGAAATGGAATTAGACCAAGTGGCGATAGATCAGCAATACACACGATAATTCATGTATTGATGACGTATGATTATTAATAATAATGAAGTCGTTAACCTGTTGGTGAAAAGTGCTTCCCACATATAATTTGGTCATTTTTGCATTGCAGTTCTCAAACATACAAGGCCACTAACAGGATCAAAGCAGCGTCCATCACACCATGCATTTACCCCAAGACCACAAGTGAAACCAGACAAGAAAACAGAAGCAATAAAACAAGCCGTATGGGGGTTGGAGGAGCAAGATGTGCAGAAAAAGTCTGAGGAAGCCAGGGGAAAAGGAGATATTGGATTGAGACTGGATCAGCTGCGGCCTGTAAAAGAAAGATTGATTGATGTGGAAATTTGGAGCAGGGCTGGTGTTGGTAAGTCGATCAAGAAGAAATTAACCTTTTTACAAGTATCAATCAATCAATCAATCAATGATACAAGTACTTGCATAACATGCATACCCCATGAAGGAGTCTATTCGTACAGGGGACCCACGGCTTTACGTGACTGTCCGACCACAGAGCAAGTAGAGTAAAGTTTCTTGCCCAAGGAAACAAAGAGACAAAAACCGCCCGGCCCAGGGCTCGAACCCACAATCTCTGTACCATATAAATTGAGTCTGTATTTAGATTAGGCTTGACGTCCAAAGACATTCGCTCACCCAAGAGACATTTGCTCACGATATTTGCTCTGACTAATTCGGTCAAATGGAGAGGTAATGATACTTACAATGCTTGAATATTGGTTTAACTGATGTTGCCATCGATTTAACTAATGCTAGCATCGATTCAACCAATATTTAAGCATAGTATGCAATATTTTCTCTCCATTTTAGAGAATATTTTAGATAAAATATCTTGAGCGAATGTCTCTCGAGTGAGCGAATGTCTTTGGACGCCAAGCCTTACAGTTTAAAAGTAGCAATGCTGTTTTTAAATTCATTATTGGAGCACCCAATCAATTATTATTTAAAGGCATGATGTTTTTTAATACCATACAATGGAGTAAAATATCAAAGTATTGTTTCCTTCAAATTGTAATGTACTAGCTTAGGCCTTCAGGTTTGGTCAGAGAAATAGGTCTTGATCAAATGTGTTGTTTCAGAGACGTGATGCGAGCATATTACACAAAGCTCCTTTTGGAAGACTTGAAAAGCAGATAGAGAGTATTTTTCCAGTCATGTATTAGAATCATTTGTTTCCGTTTATGTGCAGGTCAATACACATGGGAACACATACTAGGAGCATCATTGGAGTCCAGACTGGGAGGTGTGTGGAGCTATGGGGTGAAGAAGGAAAGGAACATGAAATTCCAGTAAGATACAAAAATGAGTAGGATAGTTTGAGATGTGTGTTCATTTATTAATTCACATTTGGACATTTTATGGCTGGGGTAGACCTTCAACTAGCCTATTTAAAGGTTTTTCTACTCTCAAACTAATTTCATAAACCATACATTTTTAGAAGAGTGATTTTTACCCTGAACATATTGATGATATCAGTTTTTGACCAAAAATTTCAATTTTGCCAAAAATTGCCATTTTGGTGGCAGCTGGGAGATTTTTTACATTTTTGACCTATTTTTTGCATTTATTTCGGAGCTCAATTTTACACTTAATTAGACCTATCAGATCTAACCAAAAACAACATAAGTTTCTTGATAGTTTCCTTATAAACGCCTTGTGAGATATGGCTGAATAAAGTGTTTGTGCGGAAATACTTTAGACCGCGAGTGTATGCGTGTGTGAAACAACAATGTGGAACAGGGCTGGAAAATAGGCCAAGGGCCTAACTAGTTACAGACTCCTTAAACAAAAGGTTAAAATATATTTACATTACATTATTTATATCAGATAGTTTTAGTATTTGTTTACCATGAAGGTTCTGTTTTGGTGTTCTGAAGTTTTCTGTTAGAGGATGTTTATGGGTAAAAAATTATTGTGCCTTACGGGTCAAAAATTCTTGTGCCAATGAGCCCTGTGACCAACCCCAAGTCCCAACGATGTATTTCCATCTGCTTTTAGTTGCATACTTCCTGCTGCTGGTTTTCTTCAGGTTCGCCGGTCTGTCTGCTATACATTTGGGAAGCTTCAGCAAGGGTAATTAATTATCATAATCTAACAAATATTTTGTCATTTCCAGGTTTCGAATGGGACCAGGTGTTCACCAAACCAAAACACCTCATGATGTTCAGAACCTGATCTTGATCCTCAATGGCAGAGCACCAGATAAGGTGGACTTCACAAAGACATGGTTGGATTATCTTGTCAATTACAAAGATTTACAAAATGTGGCTTTAATGATTATAGGCAGTGAAGTATGTGACAATGACTGGGTGCTTCCGTATATGGCAAGGAATGGTGGCATAATCAAACTCTTGTTTTTGGTGTATGATGGAACCATTGTAAATAACAAGGACATTCTGCAGTGGCCTCTAGGTGTGGCAACGTAAGTATATATTCAAGTTTATAAATGCCAAATTATGGTGTCCTTTTAAGCCAGTGAAACTTGATTCCCGATTTCCCGTAACATTTTTTACAACACGAATGAGGCAATACTTTTCATTATTGATTATTCCAAAATTCCACCAGTCTCTAAAATTGACCCATTGGTGCTGTTGGCACATATTAAATATGTGACTCAACTTATCAAAACGTGGCACTTGCCACCCTGCATTTGTGTCTAGATAAGTATGAATTCAAACATCCTATTGTATTTAGACAGTAATGATATGTTATCTCAAATAGCTAGCCTTGATTAAATTAACTGGGAACAATGGCTATGAATTAACAAATCTAGACAGGTGCAGGGTGATAAATTGCTGAATTTTTTTGTGTTGATAAAACAAATCACATATACTTGTAGCATTTATAATTAAATCCTGGTATGCACATTGATTGAGATTTTTTCTCAGCTGGAAGAGATTCTAATTATAACTCAGGGTTCGTACGGTCCTTGAGAGTCCTTGAAAATCCTTGAATTTGAAAACACCTTTTCAAGGCCTTGAAAGTCCTGGAAATTTGCACAGAGTCCTTGAAAGTCCTTGAAAATTGATAATTTATGGCTAACTGATCCCAAATTCAGCGAGTGGATTGATGTCGACAGGAACAAGAGTTCAGCATACTGCAAATTTTGCTGTGGTAAGTCCTTGAAAATCATGCTTTTGGACCTTGAAAGTCATTGAAAAGTCCTTGAATTTTAAAGGCTCCAAGGTGTACGAACCCTGATAACTACAATCCTCAGAATATCAACTATGGATGTTTACGTCTCCTTGTTTAACAAGGTATTCTTATCTCTGACACTTTCCAACATCGACCACTCATATGTATAATAGAAGCTGGTGTTTTAGTCCATGATATGACTGTAGTGTCTTCAACTTGAATGTTTACTGACTTACTGATCTATATATTGAACAGTTTAAATAATCACACCCAACTGTTCTGTTTTGCAGCTATCGTGGATTTCCTGTTGTGGAGAGCAGCACCCTAGCCTTACATATGCCAAGACAATACAGGTGCAATTTTATGGGCACAGTGTACCCAAACTCAACCAGAGATGATTTACTGAAGATCATACAGCAGTACCAACTAACAGATGTATGCTATGTTAAAACAAGGGAAAGGTAGGAACTAGCAATGTAGTACCGAGGTTGCAATTTACACTCAAAGCATATCTAGGGTGACACGATGCTGACCATGAGTGTGCACACTTTTCAGCACATTTAGCATTCAAATTCAAAATCCAAAGTCTGGTAGATCACCAAACTTGTGACTGAGATGATATCTATATATAATTTCATACATGCAGGTTTAAAACTTGTACTGCAAATTCTTCTGGGAAAAATAATTCCGGTGAGTGCAGAAGAAGACTTAATCATCAAATTTAAGATGATATTGTCTCTCATCCCTGTTCATAACACTAGTTCCCTGCTTCCTGGTGGTGCATGTTAACTTCCGTTATCCAACATACATACCAAATTGTGCCAATAGTTGATATATTGTAAATACCAGGTGTCCCAAAAAATGGTTACCTACATGTAAAAAAATGATCGTTTGCAAAAACAGTAGCAGATGGAAATTTTAAATTTATACCTTATGATACATAGCTCTGCTAGGTGTTTGCAAAATTGTAATATCGCAGCAGTTTAATTTTTTGAGTTATCAACAATGATAGATACCTATGTCAGAAACGCATATTTTCAAAATTTAACAAAATCGTAAGCATGTTCGTTTCATGTAATTTTAACCGTTCAACCACATGTGAACTTATAAAATTGACAGGCCCAAAGTTAGGTTGCCTTATACCATAGTGTAGGGTAGGGTCTCATCTTTCCATTGATACCAAAGTCAAGAAAATTTGACAAGCCGATACGAAATTATGACATCATAAATTACTTCAGGTCCTAAAATTATGTCGAAATCTGATTTTGGGCAAAAATGGCCACCATTCAACATTTTGATATTTCTAAATGTTGATCAAACGTTTGCTAATTAATTAAGAAAATTATAATTTAAACATGTCCTGTTAGTGTAAGCATGCAGGTGTTATTCAAAATTTACACATATTTGTAGTTTAAATAAACAGTTCAAGAATTAATTTTAATTGTGAAAATTAGAAAATGCTTATTGCGTATTCTTCACCTTTCGCGCAACTTGATTGACTGGTTCAATATAAACAACTCATTCTGGGATGCATGTAATTCAGACATCCCTAATTTGCAAAATAGATATACTGAAAGAGAATTGAATACGCTAGAATAAGAACATCCCAACTCCATGTGCTGCCTTCTGTTAATCATATTTATAAAATATAAATGCATACAAATTTTTGAAAATGCTTTCACATCTCTAAAATAGCATTTCTATGTCAATATCCTAATCATAGTGTCATATTTGACAGTGTAGTTTACTTTTTTAGACATTACTAGATAATTGTTATAGTACATAATTGCTATATTAAACAGTCATAATAAGAACATCCCAACTCCATGAGCTCCTCTCTGCGACTAAATGCTAGGAAAATTATCTAACAATGTCTAACAAAGTCAACTACAAGGTCAAATGTGAGACTATGATTGGGATAAAGACATGAAAATGCTTTCTATTGATTTGAAAGCATTTTCCGAGATTTAGATGCATTTATATTTTACATAACTTAACAGAAGGCAGCACATGGAGTTGGGATGTTCTTATTCTAGCGTATTCAATTCAATTATTATTCATTGAAAATTGTACCAAATTTGGTTCAATATAAAGTCTTGATTCTACACGATCTGTTAGAAAAGAGATTGCGCATTGAATTATCACAAAACGTATATGTTTATTATTGTGTTGAATTTTGAATAAAGGCGTTTCTGACATAGGTATCTGCCATTTTTGATAACTCAACAAGTAATAACACTGTGATATCAAAATTTTCAGAGTATCTAGTGGAGAGTTGTAACATATTTTGTGCAAAATTTTGATTCTCCAACAGCTATATTTTTTGCACACGGTCATTTTTCTACATGTAACCATTTCTTGGGACACCTGGTATTTTGATATTGATTTACAGTGCTGTCTATAATGGCTGACCTGTTGTATCAAATTTTCTACTTGAATCAGTTTAGATACTTGTAGCATATTTGTAAACGTTTTTGATATTGATGTCACTCAATGCGTATCTTAAGCTTTTTTCAACAATCTCACCAATGAATGAAAAACATATCGCCCAACATATTTCTCAATGATGCAATAAGGTTTTATAGCAGTGGATGTTATATACTCTGTCCTCTTTCATACACTGGAACATAAATTCAAAGCCAGAAATATTTTCAAATGTGACAAATTAAATGTTTTTTTAAAGTTATTTTCTTATAAACTACACTTCTTTGCTACTTTTGAATATCCTAATGCATAGAACTTAAGATGTGCTTTATTCATAAATGTGTTATCAAAAGTTGACCTTTTCATCTGATTTCTTTTTTCTTCCTTAGGAGGGAGAAATTTTCCCTGCTCCACCTAAGCTGCATTGCAATAATAGAAATATCTTTCACTTTTTTGTTGCAGTTGGGAGCCAGCAGAAAAGACAAAAACACGAGAGGAATATCAGCAAGTTCTTTCTCAAAGTGACTTAACTCTGAGTCCAATAGGCAAAAACACTGAATGTTACCGTATCTATGAAGCCTGTGCTTACGGCTCAATACCCGTCATAGAAGATGTCAGAACTCCAGGCAACTGTGCTGAAGAACCACTCAGATTACTGAAACAAATGGGTGCACCTTTTATATTTATCAAAAGTTGGAGTGAATTACCAAAGATTTTAAAAATTGAATCCAAACGAACACCAGGAGAACTAGTGCAAAGAAGAACAGAAATGGTGCAATGGTATGATAAATTCAAAAGTCAACTAAAGGAGGTGTTCTTAGACAAAGTCCAAGATGCTTTCTTCCCACAACAGAGACAAAGGTGATTTTGAAGTGATTGTTTTTATATATTCTACCATTGTTGTACTATAAAACCAATAATATTTGTTGGTAAGCTTGATTTTTTGTGGCATTTGCCTGCTGTTGATATACAATGTACGTGTATAACATTTCAATTTCACAAAAAAAAATTAAAATGATAGCAAATAACATTTTTATTTTTACAGTAACTTTGCTCCAAGATTTTGTAATCAACTCCTTAAATTTTTAAACATCTCATGCTGTGTATGTACGTAGTGATAAGCAAATTCATAAAATGTGTAATTGATTTTTTAAATAGAAAAATAAGCATTGAAAGTACCCAGCACTAAAAAGCTTGAATTCTTACAAGATGCTCTGAACTGCTTAAGAATGGGATGAAAACAAATGAAAATATGTATGTTTAAGCTAGAAAAATATAGTAATCCAAGAAACCTGAAATGTGGTATACCATATTCACTCATCCAATTCAACTTCTGCTTTTCTAAATTTAAATTGCCTTTACTGATTAGTGTCAGTTGGAATATAGTTGAATTGGACCAGTGGATACGGTTTCTGTTCTGCAAAAGTATGATTTGCTCAGAAATCACACACAGTTGTGTGGTTACTCCATGAAAAAGTTTGCAATACATGATTTGTAAAAATGTGTACTGACACCGTCCTTTTCATCCTTCTGGTTTGAAATTTTCAAAAAGGAAGGGATTTAAATTAAATATGTGATGGCTCACCCCGAAAGGGGGGACTTTGCAGATGATATCATTTTTGATTTTATCATTTCATCTGTTACAGCATTTTCTAAGATTTAAAAT
>JXSR01S003903.1:109851-124461 GCA_000969725.1 Ophiothrix spiculata
AAGAATCATTTTTCCTTACTATTAATTTTCTTTTTTTTTAATTGTTTTTAAAACCCTGAACCTGATAAAACTCTAGTTTAAAGATATAATGGATAAAGAAGTAATTTGTCTGTCCCCAGCAACTTATAGTTTATCTCAGAGTACCTTTTCCCCCGTTCGCGGGTTTTTTTCTTGCCAACGCTTGTTGTTAAGCACTTCTGCGTACGGATGCAGTTCTCGCACCTATTTGCAGTGCGTGATTTGTTGAATTTGATTATTTACGCTCACGCTGTTGGCGCGCGCGCGTTAAGAGTGGCGTACACGGCACGATCTGAAAGGAAAACAACTCTGAGAAAGAGTATAGTTATAAAGAGTTTCCACTGTAGCTGGATCTGGAATTGCGGACCTACATCATATATACGCAGCACAATGATCTAAAAATAACTTGCGTTGTATTTCGCGCATGGTGAAAACAATCAATACCCCAGTGTCCCTTCATTTTCTTTCTTTGATTTTGTAGCAAGAAGGAAAACTTTGATTTTTTTTTGTAGTTTCAATATCCCACTTCTCACAATCACACTGTAAAGTGAAAGTTCCTCGTTTTGGAACAAAACAAGTAGCAAAACAAGGCAATTACCTCGTTTTGCTACTTGTTTTGTTCCTCGTTTCAGAAAAACGAGTACCCTACTCGTTTTAGAAAAACGAGGACTAGTTCCAAAACGAGGAACTTTCACTTTACAGTGTCATATTATTGGCATCAAAATAATTTGCTAAAATCAATCAAAATTTATGAGCTCTGCTGGTATTTTCTCCAAACAGGTGCAAGTGTGCATCTACCACACTTTTATATTCCTGGAAAATTTCCAGCCATTTCTGGTAGCGTACTATTCAACGCCCCCTTTTACTAAGTTTTACTATAGTTGTTGGATTTAATTCGTGAACGCGTGTTTATAGCAAGTACGCAGTGGTCCCTGACGCAAGCGTATATTTTCAAGGTTTTTTAGTTCGCGTGTACGCACAAGGCTCTGAGTACGCGTTCACGAATTAAATCCAACAACAATAGTATTACTGGTCATGCGCCAGGAATTGGTACTAAAACGCGTTACATGCTCTAAAATAGAAAAATATGGATGCTTTCGCACTCAAAAGCATGTAGTTGCTGAACTATTTGTTGGACATGCATAAAAGTATATATATTTGGAAAGCTGAGAATGTAAGGAAAACAAATATCTAACTTTCAAGTCAATATACAGGGTGTCCCAAAAGTTTTACAGGGTGTAACAAAAATATTTATGCTTAAAAAGTGAACAATTTAATTCCATTGTAATTTCTTATTGCCTATGATAACTTGACAAAAACTAATAAAGATGAGCTAGGGACATTCTAGTCTGCCAAAAAATGCAAACTTGTAATACAACATTATTTTGTCCTAAAGAAATACAGGGTGGTCAAAACGTATATATTATAATGTCATATAGAATTTCTGAATATAATGTGCTACCCCCCTTTTAACAAGTTTTAACATTTGTAACTGATTGTTTATGTTCTTTCACCTTGATAGAACAACATAGTAGGAAAATTTCAAGTTAAAGTAACACAATTGTTTAGTTTTAGTATACAGGGTGGTCCAAATTACAAAACGCGCCATCGGTACTAAAATAATTATATTACCCAAATTTCCAATCTGCCACAATGTGACAAAAGTTTTCGTTCATGCTTGATCATACTGGTGTTTATAGTTTGTCATCATTCATTAAGGTGTCACATTACATGTGGCACAAAATTTATGTTAAAATACATAGATATACAAAGGCATGGCACATAGAAAAAGATTAAGATGGACCGTTTCAATTGTGTTACATACAGCTAATATTACTTACAAGTAGACATCTTATAATAAAGTTTTGAAAGTTCAAGAAAAGTCAATACATAAAAATATTACACATGTCCTCATGGTCCTCTGTAAGAAAATCAATCCAGATTTCTCATGGTGAAGTTCAATACCTGTATTCTGTGTCATTTACTCACAAAATGTGATTTTAGCTGATTTTGTCCGAAAATGACCGCTTTTGCGTGACATTTTTTTAGAAATTCCAACTTTGGAGAAGCACAGGGGCTGTAATATGAGACTCCATTAGTGATTATTTGTCAGATAATGGCAACCACTCTTCAATTCAGGTGTGGTTTCTGTTGGTTCCTTCATAAATTGTGTACCAGAATCATTCAAAATTAATTGACAAATCAGGTGACAAACAAAGATTGAAAATTCACAATTTCGAACAAAATTCTTACTTTCAATGGCCATATCTGGGAATAGGAAAGGTCTACAAGGCTTATTTACCTGTCAGTTTATGTAGAATTTAATAATGTTTAAAATGATATCCAATAAATGTCATTCCAAGTAGGGTAAAACATAAAGTGAATAGAAAAAGCACGGTTAAGCATAATTTCCTATATTTTACTACTTGTTGCTCCGCATTCTCCTCCACCCCTAAGACCATGTCACTAAAACCGTGGTTGCAAAAAAAGTAAATATTGCAGACATATACTTCTTGGAACATATTTAGCCAGATAAATTAGCAACAGAATGAGATATTAACCAGCTCCATGTGACTTGTGGTTCTCTTGATACATTACAAAATGTGACGATAAAATTTGAAAAATGTAACGCCTCCACCCTTTTCCTATGTACCAATTCATGGCGCATGACCATAAGTAATTTTAGTTGAAATTAAGCATAATGAAGTCTTTTCTTTTAAAAACAAATTAGTATCAGAAGGAAACTATTAAGTGCAAAGCTATTTTATGGCACAAAGACTACGTAATAATTTTCTCAAAATGTGTCTTTCGTCATTGAAAAGACCGACGAAACCATAATTAAGTCAGAATTGGACAGAACTTGACAGAATCCAATTGTGGTTTCATCCATAGATGCTTAACTGGGTGTAAATTTTGGTTTTGCATTTTACATGTCTCAAATGTTTCTGTTTGGGCAATGTGTGCAAAATTTGTGTCAAGTGTACACTCGCACATGCTCATTCTTCAGAACACAAGTTGTCATGTCTGCTGTGCTGATTGGAATTCTTATATGGGGTGGGAATTGTGCATTCTTATAAACAGGTTTGAAACTCCATTGGTTGAAAGTTGTGGGAACAATGTAAAGGTGTCAGTAGTAGAAACAAATCACTGCAGTCCTTTACACTAGTAATAAGTTTTAGGAGACTTGTGTGAAAGAGGTTGTTAGAATGGGATTAAAGGTATTTTTTTTTGACCTGGCCTAATCTACTCCTACTTTCACACAAAGGAACCATTAGTTTTGTTTGGAACAATTTGTCTTCCAGTTTCACTTAAAATTTGTTAGAGAATTGTGGACATGACGTCTAAACATGTACCTTTATTCTCTTATTAAATTCTATATATTTATTTTGGTGTTTGAAAAACAATCCCAGAAAGCCAGGAAATTCGAAACGCATGTTGAGACGTCCACACGTTTGATATGGGTGAATGGAAAATTTTGAAAATATTGGTGGTTCAGAAATAAGTTGCCAAAAATTGATTTTCATGCAAGGAAATTTAGAGCAAAAAACTGCCATTCTCATTTGCTTATTTTCCTGCCATGATGCATAAGCAATTTTGATTATACTTGGAGAAAGAATAAAGACAAAAAACATTTTGCGTACCTGTAATGTGCCAGTCAAGTTGAGTGCACTCTGGTTGGGGTGTGTGTATGTGCAGGCTTGACGGTGACGGCTGTTTCCAGTGCAAGGCACAGCATGTGAAACAGTTTGTTTTTTTAATTCCTTCGGCAGGGTTCTGTTTTTCACATGTTTCTTCTTTTTTTCTCTCTTTCTTTTCGGCAACACTTTGATGTCTCATATCTCTGGCATGCAACGTCTGATTTCCACCATTATTTTGTTCTGCTGTCTGATTTCCAAAAAAATCTGACAGGGATATCGGTTAGAATACAGAATATCAGATTTTGAACATAATAATGATAAAATTGGATGGATTTTTTTCGCATGATGTTCAAAGATATTGATCGAGCTATGAGTTTACGAAATATCGTGCAAGACGCGCATTGTATAATGCTCAATACATCCAATTTTATTTCAAACTTGGCTCAAAGTACCAGAGTCACCACCCATTTATGTCACATGACCCACAAGGGGTCAAAGGTCATGTAGGGGTCACGGGGTCAAAAACATGATTTTCATGAAAACTCTAGTACATTTAAAGATATTTCCATTAAATTTGGGCTGATGAATCACCTTGGCATTCTCTACAAAAGTTATTGAATTAAAAAATACATGGGGTCATATGGGGTCACAGAAGTGAAAAAGGTCAAATTATTTAATATGAAAATTGATCAGTAACTGGCAACTTCAAGGTAGTAGAATTATTCTGCTTGAATAGATTTATAGCAAAAAAAAAATACTGAACACACGAAGGAGACCTTTGACCCCAAATTCCCAACTTTGTCCGATTTCAAAAATGAAGGTGTCAAATTGTTTGTCATGGAGCAGAGGTATTTTTTTATAGTTTTTAAACGAAGAAATGGTCAAATGTGTTAGGGCTAGTATACAAATATATACTGCCTTGAAGATCTCTGGTTAAAACTATGGGCCTGAAGTGACTAAAATTGTTATTTTACTGAGGGGCGCAGCCCCGAAGTAAAATAGCATAATTTTAGTCACTGAAGGACCATAGTTTTAATCCAGAGATCTGAAAAAGTCAGTATATATTTGTTTTATATACTGCTTTAATAAATTTCATAATGTGATTTTTACTTGCCCATTTTAAAATGTTATTATTCATGTTCACAAATCACAAAACGTATTCTCTAGCGCTAAGCACGCTTGCGCACATCGGATTTTGATGACGTCAGCCGTAAATAGTCTTTTCAGACCCGTAAATAGTTCGTTGGAGCCGTAAATAGTCTTTTTCAAAAAGAACTATTTACGGCTTTTCTCAAGGTGGTTAAAACTATTTGAAATCATGTGATCGTGTTCAAACCAATCAACTCTCTTAAATTTATTAATGTAGTATATAATAATGCGTATACACTAACCCTAACCCCACTGAAACTCACAATATCCCATTCCACAAAGTTAAGAAATTCGCCTAAGTCCAAATACGTCAGAGACCCGAGTTAGCTATGATCACGAAATCGCTGCCATGGCAGCGCCTGCTCAGTGGCTTGATATAGTGATAATTGGACCGGGAAGCGGGGGGTCACGGGTTCAAATCCTTAAATTACGTATCTGTCATTCCATTTTCTGAAATATTGTATGCTTTGTTACTCAGTATCCGATAAGTAAATCCATATAAATGTATACATTTCTAGATGTGGATTTTCATGTAGAAGATGAGGGTTAGGTCAGTTTTGGAACAAAATGTATGATTTTGGACCAAGGTCCAAAAAACCCATGTTCTTGGACCATTAATTTGTAAACGACCTAACTAAATTTTGAAAAATTAAAAGTTGGACCTCAAATGCTTTTTAGGATCTAGAAACACATGTCTAGGAATGCATTTCTTAAATTTTTGGTTTACTTTTTGAATTATTGCCAAAAATAGGTCCAAAATTGACCCAAAATGATTTGTTTTTTGTCATTTTTGGCCTATTTTATGCCTATTGTTGGCAATATTTCAAACATATTTGAGAAATGCGTTCCTAGACATGTGTTTCTAGATTCTAAAAAGCATTCGAGGTCCAACTTTTATTTTTTTCAAAATTTAGTTAGGTTGTTTACAAATTAATGGTCCAAGAACATGGGTTTTTGGACCTTGGTCCAAAATCGTACATTTTGGTCCAAAACTGAACCAACCATCATTCTACATGAAAATCCACATCTAGAAATGTAAACTTTTATATGGATTTACTTACCGAGTTACAAAGCATACAATATTTCAGAAAATGAGGGGTTAACTGTGCCCTTAAAGAATAGGGAATACAATGGTTAACAAAAATCAAGTATTTTTAAACATCTCCCATGCACTGTTTCTTCTTAAGAAACCATAAGAGTTTATGATTTTGTATGTTTCTTCTTCAGAAACCATAAGAGTTAATGATTTTGTATGTTTTTCATGAGTAGTCGAAATTTTTAAAATTTCTCTCCCCAAAGTTGCACGCTTTATCGGAGAATGAGCCTTCAGGGTTCTAAATTCAGGCAACCTTTGTCACCAAGGGTAACTTTAACTTCAGAGTTGCTCAGCTGAGTGTTTTGCTGTTCATGTTTTGCATAAAAAGTTCTTCAAACAAGAGAAAATAAGTACTGACATCATGTTAATCACTAAATGAATAAAACAAACTTCAATTGTACACTCTTTAGTACCTAATTTGTTTGCAAATGGTCATTACAAACTTACGCCTTTTGGTGCGATTTTCAACATCTTCACTGACCTTACGCCATTTGGGGTTGCAATTTACTATAAACAATTAGGCCTACGCCATTTAGGGTCCAATTTTGAGGTGCTCTGACGAGCATGAGTACCACTTTATTTTTGGAGCCGCCCCGGGTGTTTAGCAGATCGCATCAATTGTAAATCTCAATTGTACTTTTAAGGTATTTTCTGCATCAAATTATTTTGTAAAATAATTTTTAAACCTCAAACCCGCTGGAGTTGCTTAAACAATTCCATTCATGAAATAAAAGTCTCTACATCGCTAATGTGCCTACGTGTTATCATGCACTGGCTTTGTGAACAAATGAGTTTGGGCGAGTTTTTTTAATTCTAAAATAGGAATAATATGTCATATCCCACCTCCTCTGATTGCATAAACTCAAAGGGTAACTAAAATTGCTTACCAGACACTTAGCTCTGAGAATAAGTAAATGTGAAGATGCACTGGTTACTCGGCAATGACTATTATGAATAGTGTAAAATCTGAAATCATAATCATTGTAGCTATTCCGTACTAACTATCAGACAACCTTTGAACAACCTCAGTGAAAATACATTGACAAAACGCTGATACAAGCGTTTAAGTGCCATTCGACTTGTCATGATGGTGAGATAAATTTTCACGCTATGGATATATTCTCAACATTATGTCGACATGGCAAGAGAGATTTTCTTGCTATGGCGACATATTGACATTATTATGTCGACATGGCAATATAAATTATCACACCAAGTCGACTTAGATAGTAATGGATGTTGACATGGCGAGATAGATTATCATGCCATGTCAACTTTAGAAACAGATTTAGAAACAAATATCTAGGAAGGGTTTTCTCAAATTGTTGATTTTTGTCTTAGTTTTTTTAAATGCAAAAATTAGGTCAAAAATGCAAAAAATCCCACCGCTACCATCAAAATGTTAATTTTTGGCCTACTTTTGGAATTTTTTCCAAAAATATTATAAAAATAAAAAATTATTATAAAAATAAAAAATTAGAGAAAACCCTTCCTAGACATTTGTTTCTAAATTCCAAAAAGCAAAAAAAATCAAAGTTTCACGAATGCAAATTTTAATTAGGAAATCTTTTTAATCCAGCAATTTTGGGGCAAAAAATACGGCTTTTGGCACTTTTGGTCAAAATTGAAAGTTTTGGTCGAAAACCAATATCATCATCAATAAAGCTACATTTTTAGGTCAAATTTGATTTGGCAATGCCTGGGTCAACGTCACTTCACTACTCAAGTTGAGTGGTCAGATGGAATGTTTATCTGTAATAGCTTCGAAGTCCCTTTCAAAAGAGTTTGTTCTAATCTTATCATACCAATCCTGAAGATTCAACAATTTTAATGATTTCTTTGTAAACATAGGAAACTTGTTTCTAGCATAAACAATTCAGCACTCATTATTACGCGAATACACAGTACAAAGGTTACAAATATGTTTATGAAACCTATTGTTGAAACAGAAATTATTAACATCGTCCAAAAATTCAATCCAAATAAAAGTGCTGGTTATGATGACACTGTTAACTTTGTAATAAAAAAAAGTATGTAAAAAATTATGAAACCTCTGATATATTCAATTCAACGTGTCCATTTCAACTGGAGTCGTACCAGACAAACTGAAAATTGCAAAGATTATACCAATCTATAAAAAAAGAAAGAAATATTTTATACCGCCCAGTGTCTTTGTTGCCATTCTTTTCAAAGATACTCGAAAGATTAGTGTCTGATAGATGCCTTGATTATATAAATGCTGACCTAATTCTCAATGTAAAAAAAAATTGGCTTAATGGCTTTAGACCAAAACACTCAACTTACATGCCTATAGCACAACTTGTAAATAAAATCAATTCTGCTGTGAAAACCACAATTTGGATTTATCTAGATTTATTAAAAGCTTTTGATACAACAGATCATAATATTTTACTAGCTTAATTAGAGCATTATGGATTTCGAGGCATTGTTCAAAGCTGGTTTAAAAGCTATCTTAGTAACAGAAAACATTATGTATCGTATAATTTAATTAAGTAACTCTTCACTCAAAGATATTTCATGTGGCGTTCCGCAGGGCTCTATACTCGGCCCATTATTATTTATTTTGTATGTCGATTATATTACAGCTTTCTCAAATATATTAAACTTCTTTTTGCTGATAACACCACTATAACCATGATAACTTTTTCTTATAATAGTCATAAATCAAATGGATATAGTCAATAATGAATTGTTAAAAATTAGCAGCTGGTTTAAGGCGAATAGATTATCGGTAAATGCTATTAAAACTATATGATATAAGGACCTCCTCACATGCTTTCTAAAATCAAAAAATACGATTTAAAAGTAACGTTGGACCATGCTTTATTACAGCGAGTATTTCAAACCAAATTTCTAGGCGAGCTTATTGATGATTGCCAAACCTGGGAAGCACACATTGACTGTTTCTCAAAAACCGTATCTAGAAAATATTGGTGCCATGAGCAAACTAAATCATTTCGTTCCCCTGTGTATTAAGGGAACTTTATACTGTACTGTGATTTTCCCTTACCTTAGCTATGGCATTCTAATCTAGGGAGATACCTGTAAAAGACTATAAGACATACGTGGATAAATTGGTTTATAAGCTACAAAAATGGACAATACGGGTTATAACAGCTTATAACCAATAGTCATTATATATAGATGTCATACCGGTTCATTTAAATTCGCAAAATCCAACATTTTGACAGTCCATGATATGGACAAAATAGATCTTGGCGTCTTTATGTACAGATAATAGATTAACCGTCAACATTTTACATTTTCTTTTCCAAACGTTCAGTCGTACACCAATTCAAGAAAAGAAATGAGATACTCTTGAAAAAAAATCGTATATCTTCAAAACAAGTGAAATGCAAATCGTTTTTGTCTAGGGCTTAACTGCGTTTTATTGACACTGGAATAGTGTCGACGCCAGCTCTCAACGCTAGAATCTAATGGCCAAAATTGAATCACAATGAAGAAAACTACATAGAAGCTCATAGTATCTTATAAGCAACTCCTTCACATCGACCACAATCGATTTTTGTTAATTTTGGTGACCACCATACTTATTTCTGAATGTGAGGGGCTAGTGTCGAGCACTCAGCGTCGACGTTATTCTAGTGGCAATAAAACGCAGTAGCGCCTAGACAGTTAACAATTCGAAAAATCCACTACTTCAAATAATGCTTATGTATCCACCAATAATGTTTTTATTGTAGCTCAAATTTCATCAAATTGGGAATTTCTCTTGTTAAACAGTCAGATTACATATATAAAGTCTTGATTCGGCAATCTTCGGATCCTGTCACTCATCAGGTAATTAATTCATAGTGAGGTGTGATCGGGACTTTCTAAAAACAGAAATCATTATGTGTTTTTCATTTACCATAATACTTTCCTTAGTGGGATAAGGCACTCGTTTCGCAACTTTACTGGAAGACCAATAGATCGAATTCATATCTTTATGATTTTCATTTTATCCCAGTGTAGTAAAAATGTTAGTCCCTCGTTGTTATTGTCCGGGTTGTACATTAAAGTACAGGGTGTCCAAAAACTAACTGCACATGTTAAAATTTAAAACAAACTTTTTTAAAAAACATTTTTAAACTTTAAAACCAAGATTCATATTACAACTCTAGATATATGTACTGATAGAGGAGTCTTGCACAATTATTTTGGTACCAAACATTATAAGCAATCAGTAACCCTCTTAGACAGCAAGATGGTCTGAAAGTTTAAATTGGTTCAGCCACTGTACCATCCAGTGTTGAAAATTTTCTGTCACTTCCCCATTATGAGTTATGACATGACGCCTCACACATCTAAACAGTTTTAACACGGCTTTATCAATTTACATTTTCATGAAGAATCATATCGCTCAAGACAAACAAACTTTGGCCCTTTCACTCTCGTGATTTTATTCCGCTCGATAATTTCTTTTGGATTATCTGGAGGACAGTACATCACAACACCCCAGGTTAGTCCTGACCTGAAACGGAGCATTGCCATTGAAATCAGGACAGGAAGAGCACATGCACAAATGTCCAGAACTTTGTCGTTAGAGTCAATGAATGTTTGTACAGTAGCACCTCGTTAACAAGTAACCTGATAACACAGACTTTCAGAGAATAGTTCTTTCCTAGTCCCAAGCTAAGATTTAACATGTAATTTTGTTTGGATAACACGAAGTTCTGATAACAAGTACTAAAATGCAGATTCCCATAAACTACGTGTTAATGAGTTGCCACTGTACACTATTTAAAGATATGCATGATGCTAGATTTACGCTTTGACAAATGAAAAACCACCATCTTAATGAGCATTATCCAATTTTAAGACAAAACCACAATCAAACATCTTTGTATTAACATTGTAAAAGCTGTTTCGCTGCATAGGTCATCAAAATAGTCATGAATGATTCTCCTGTCTACAAACATTGAACCCTCCCCTACATGTGAGTCGCACATTTATTTTTCTTCGCAGTATGGGAGTGCGCTCTTTACGTTTGACGTATTTTACATTGAAATTGATTTTTTTTAAATGGTTATTGTATCATGTTTGGTATTAAAATAATTCTACAAGTCTCTTCTACTAATACATAATTTATGTCTATAGTTGTCATGCGAATCCTAGTTTTTAAAGTTATAGGCATTTAACAATGTGCACTTAATCTTTGGACACCCTGTATAAACCAACAACAGAAAACAACTCTACGCACAACATTGGTCTCACTTTTTCCGTTATGGTCTATGGAAGGCGGACATCAATTACTAAAATTACTTTTACACCGGCAGAGTAAAGTGTTTTCCTTGTTATTGTCCCCTTGTTCTGCATTTGAACACTTAAGGGAACACAAACATCAAGAGTTGATAGTTTCCAATAATTTACACTCTTGGGAACTAAGTACCACAATACAATGAAGGTTTCAAAGATAATGAAGGTTCCTTGACTAAGAAAACTTATGGTACTTATAAACATGAATGTTAAAGAATCTATTAAGAACCGTTTAAAAGAACCCCGAGAGTTTCTAACTATATATAAAACATCCCCATCAAAATGTTAACTTTGCACGATTTGTTTGGATAATTCACTGGTTTACAAATTTTCAAAAAAATTGAGTATCTGAAATGAAACAAATTTGTCAATTTTGGGCTGCTGAACACGAATATGACCATTAAAAAATCTGATTAGCTCTAGTTTTTAAGAATTTTGCGATTCAATATTTTACATGGCAACGTATAGGAGCAATACACAATGTGGTATATCTACATGCATTTTATGTATATACAGTTAATACACAGATTATGAAGGTTCTACTTGATGCTTCTTTGGTTGTTTCTTATACATAATATCTGGGCCATTTTTTTTTTAAGGACAACAGAAATCTCACAATAATGGTGTGCTCTATTGGCTTAGATTGAAACGTTCACCTTGTTATCACCGCCTGCACCTCAGTTGACTGGAAATGAATCGACGTGATTGAAGTAAATGTATTTTTAAGGACATATTGCAGCCCAACTTTCAATAGCATAGTAGCATGTCTTCAACAAATTGTTTGTAAATGCCAGCTTCATTATTTCCAAGGAAATTGTTAACAACTTGGGAGTCTTCTTTTCCTTCCTAAGATGCAATCAAATGCTTTAACTAAGAGTTCATGGATTTGAGGAACAACAAATACACCCTCTATTGCTTAACTCAGCTTTAGGAATTAAGTTCCAAGGCTCCATGGAATGATCCATGGCCTTAACCAAGTTCTTTATTCTTTATGAGTTCCAATTTTTAGTAAAACCTTGTTTTGGTCTACAAGTGAAAGACATTGCACATATTAAGTTCCAGATTCACGGTTGTTGCTGGTAAGACCAGTCTCATTGAATGTCATTAATGAGAAGCAGTTGGTCATGTTGGTGGGAAGATCTTGCTCAACCGTCCCATTCACAAAGAAAGCAATAATGTTATATGTAACTTCATTGAGAACAAGCAAGATAGTAATGATTTTGAGGTCAATGCAAATCTGTCATTGTATTGGCATACTAAAAAGTTGCTTTACAATGCATTGTCAAGTTTATTTCATGTAAAAGTACTCGCTGAGACTCAATATTGATCAATCAATAACATCAATAAAACACCTCTACTCATTAGGACTTACTGGCTTCATTTAAACCATCAACATCAACTGTCTTAGATTTTTCCAGTCAAAATTTATAACAACATCATGACGGGATACCAAATCACCTATCATCTTCTTCAGATTCAAAATAGTAGTGGCTTAAACAAGTCTGTAATCAGTTTATTATCCTACTTCATTAACAATACTTCCAATGGACATGAGCAGATGAAATAACATTAAAAGTAAGGTTTCTGTACTCAACATTGTGCTACTCCCTATATTGCCTATTAGCTCCTATTGTGGTACACAGTATACCACTTGGGTTGTTTATCTTTAATACAAGAGCTAACTAGCATTTTTAGGCATCATTTTTGGTTTCAGTGACCCAAAATTAGTCAAGATTGACTACTTTCATTTAAGATACTTTTTGGCTGTAGACCAGTGACTAGTGCGCTAACAATACTCCATCCTCTTTAAATAAAAGAACGTGCAAAATATCATAGTGAATGGCTTTACATGTGGATTTATTTAAATGGATTGTTTCTATAAGTTATCAATGGTTCTTTTCCAAATTGGAGTGTGAATTACTTATGTGTTTGAATAAAAATGGGTTTTTAACGAATCTTTTGTCTCATCACTCGATTGTACTAAAATGCAACAAAAACGCAACAAAACTATTACATTATGTGTTTTTGATATATTTTGCGAATGATTTTTACATGTTTAATTTTATTACATTTTGTTGGTGATGTAAATGTGCAGTATATGCTAAATGTAATAGAATTATTACATTTTGCGATTTTGTTGCATTTTGCGATTAATTTAAAAACGTTCGACACAACAAAAACACAAATTGTAGCAAAATAGCCCGATTTTTTGTTGCATTTGTGCTTTAACGATTTCTTTCACCAATCTCTAGTGGTTAATGTGACATCCCTATTGTTATTGTGTTCTATAGTGCCTAATATAAACGAGGGGAGCATGACCATGATGACCGAGCTGTTAGAGCACGGAGGTTCGGGTTCTAGTCCGGGTGTACATAGTCCGGCCAGACCGCTCTCCTTGTTTCTTTTATACGTACAAACTTTTACTTTAATCCGTGGTGCAGAAGTCACGCAAAGCCGTGGTCCCCTGTGTATTGGGGCGCTGCATACATTTTTATACGTGATGAGATGATACATCATAAATTATTGTACATATTAATATAAACCCTTATATCAAATGTTAACCCTCGTCTACCCAGGCTATTTTTTGTAACACGTCTACCCAAGGGGGGGGGGGGGGAGGGGTTGTTGCAACCCCCCTAAACTAATGGAATGGAACCCCCTATGAATTTGGTTTTGCTATTAATAGATAAATGTGGTCCTCCCCTATCCAATGATACCAAGATCACGAAAATTGACCAAGGCATTACGTAATTATGACGTCATAAAGGTCGAAAATCTGAAAAATCGGGATTTTGGCAAAAATAGTTTTTGCTAATAAAGAAGGGAAAAGATAATTCTAACATGCCCTACAAGTTTCAGCTTCATAGCATGCATATATTTTTCAAAATGGCGACTTAAAATTTTCAGGGGCTTCACCAACCAACCCTTACACCCCAACTTTGACGGCCTACCCTAACCCCACCTTAGGTGGTACCCCCCTAGTTTTTTCATCAAAATGACCGCAAAGGATGTAAAAGAGATTACCCAAATGCCTGGGGTGGTTTGCTTTTGCGTTTTTATGCAGCGGGGAAAACCATTAGGGGGTCCCCCCCCCCCCCGCCCTGGGTAGACGAGGGTTAAACATGCCATGTGAAAATATAATACTAATGTTACCATTCGTTCACACGCTATAAGTTATACTGTGATATTAAACACTTTTACACACAGCAAGCTAAAGTTATATCATATTTTTGAGCCAAAGTCGTATCTATCACCAGGCCTGTCTATCACACAGTGTATCACCCATCTTCATTCTGAAAATGAAAGAAAACATTTAAAATAATAGCAGATTTGTAGAATAAAAGCATGTTCTGAAGGATAGTAAAAAGATTATGTTCCACCCAATCATGTTATCCCCATCCGTTATGAGAACACTTATAACATAACCTA
>JXSR01S003903.1:173393-190923 GCA_000969725.1 Ophiothrix spiculata
ATGAAGAAAAAAATTAGAATAATCTTAGGAAAAAATATTAATATTTTCTGATTTCTACAAAATCACATCAAAAATAATATGTGTTTAAATGTTTCAATGGTTACTTAATAGTGTAAAAATATCTAACAATATCAATACCAGTAGTTTATAATTGTTGTGTCTGGCCTCCCCTGCTCCCGTGTGGAGCAATTTCTAGCGGAACAGTTGATGTTCATGTCATGAATAATACAACGATAGGTGTTATCAATTTTAGCGTAAAAAGTAAAGTCATGTTAATTTAATCCTTTAATAGTTAAATTCATGAACTACAATTTGTATCTGATTTACTAAAATGTTATCAAACAAACAAAAAATTGTGCAGTTGTGCAATTTTTTTGTCGTGTCGAGCTGTTACTAGACTTGCAAAACCAACGTGCTGATTGTGTAATCAAACCTGAACCTATTCTCTGTTCCATGCTGCTGAAGTTGAACTCAATGAGTTGGTAAGAATTAGAATCAAATTTATCTGTTGCCAGAAATTATGGATGAAATACTTAACTTAAACTTAGAAAAGTTGAAATGGTTGTATTTTCTAATAAAATGTGTTGTTATTTTGCAAGACTTTTTACCCAAAAAGCTATCATTTATGTTGTTTCTTCATGTAACAGTGAACATGCTACAAAATTGAAAGAAATGGGTTCTCATGATGCTGATTTTTGCCCTCAAATATAGCTAAAACCCAAGGCTTCCGGGGACTCCGCCCCCTGGACCCCACCAGGGGTCCTAAGGCGGCCCCTGGACCCCACCCACTAGGGCTTCGCGGCAAACCGCTCGCAATTGCGGCAAAGCCGCTCAAACAGTTAATTTCTTGTAGAAAATATTTCAGAATTACTTCATGCTCCCAGACAGCCAAATTTATTTCGATGCCTACAATGGGTCACCAACCCACCAATGGAAAACTATCATACCAAAAAAAGTAATGAATTGTAAACCCGGTGTGAAAGGAATCTTAGTCCCCCTGAAATGGTAGTCCGCCTTCCATAGACCATAACGGAGTAAAGCGTGAAACTAATGTTGCGTGTGAGTTGTTATCCTATACTTTACTGTACAACCCGGACAATAAGAACGGTGGACTTGCATTCCTGCTACACCGGTGTGAAAGGAATCTTAGTTCCCCTGAAATGGTAGTCCACCTTCCATAGACCATAACGGAGTAAAGCGTGAAACTAATGTTGCGTGAGAGTTGTAAGCCCATTTTCTACTATACAACCCGGACAATAAGAACGAGGGACTTACATTCCTGCTACACCGGTTTGTAAACGTATTGTGGTTCAAGAGATTAGGATGAAGTGCTCCTTACATAATAGCTCATAGTCAACCTAAACACATGGTCACTTACAAACGCATATCGTGGTATAGTTTACTAAAACCACCTCATAATCACACCTGTCCCAACCGGTATCTAAACACCATAAACATACATTACGAATCTGTCACTGTTATCTCTTTGCTCCACTTCTACTGTAAAAATGATCCTACATGCTCTGCAACAGGCTTCATCAAAATGTCACAATGACCATATAGATAAGACATAACTGCCACAGGGCGTATATGCTCTTCATCCGTACCTCCCTGTGATTTCTTACTATAAACTTGTAATAATTATAAGTAGCAATAATATCACGAATGTGTTAAAGGACTGGACCGTTTCATAGACATAGCAGAGGTAAGTATCCAAACCCTGGTATGTCACTAATAAGTTCAAACTTTTCCCCGCTCTTTTCATTAAAATTAGCCAATGTACACATCTTGGTTATAAGTTTGAGCGTTATCATATATTGAGTAAATCGATGTCGTATAACAAATTGAAAAGCACCTTAACATGATGTGTAAATATAATTGTACAATTTACATTATAATACCACACATAATGTGTTGTGTCTTGTAGTAAAGCGGTTATACATAGAGTTTCAGAGTTGAATAATATAATTGGAGCCAATGTCGTGTATGTTGCTATGTATCATCCATCCTTGGCATATTCTTATTCTGAAATATAAAATGATAGCAAATCAAGCAGGATGAAAATATTTTGCAAATCAAAAGCGTATAGGAGTAGAGCAACAAAGGAAACGGTACTTGTACATGTGTTGCACTCCAGTTTTTTAATAAGTAACGTAATACGTAAGATACCTTTATTTGGTGTTGTATCACTTAGGCTAACAGGCCGACTGTGATACAGCACCAAACCATCATAGATATCGTTCGTAAAACGTAAAACAAGTGGATAACGAATTAAACATGCAGTTTTGGGAACAAATAAACTTTTTAAAGTTAAGGCTACGTTTCATTTTCAACAACAAGATGTTGAAGTATCATATTCACTGCGAGATTCTGCATACTT
This sequence comes from Ophiothrix spiculata, assembly GCA_000969725.1. Lineage (NCBI taxonomy): Eukaryota > Metazoa > Echinodermata > Ophiuroidea > Amphilepidida > Ophiotrichidae > Ophiothrix > Ophiothrix spiculata. The sequence continues at coordinate 175,774 of JXSR01S003903.1, forward strand.
ACACATTGTAAACTATCATAATTTTTGTTATAAACAGAAAGTTTTAAGATTATATATTGGCCTTGCCTGTTGACTTTGCTTACAGAAACAACCTGAAAATGGTGTCGACAGTTTCCTTCAAAAAAGTTGAAGTCTTTTTTCGCAATTGCCGTCATTATTTCCTCAGCGTATATTATGGGTATCGATTTGATCACATCATTTCATTTTCAGGTCTTTTCTCTATTGAAGTCAATGGAGTGTGGACACTGAGAAACTTCTCAGATTTATTACAGCGCTAGTTTAACGAGTTTTGCAAGTCAAAGAACATTGCCACATCATCAATTATCATTTTCCAGGTCCCAAAAGGTTTTGTGTATTCTACTCATTTGCTTTAAAACCATGATACATGTTATCATCGTACTGATGGTACGTACCTCCCGTTTCACAGTCAGATTCATCTGCTCCATCAACACAGTCTGTATAACCATCACATAATTTCCATTCTTCTATGCACGTCCTGGAGCCATCTTCTACCACAGGGCAAAGGTAAGCATTGCCGCTGCATGCTGATAAAGAAAACAAATAAATATATGAACATTGTCATGGTTAGAATTGACGGTGACTAGCCATGTAAAGTCTACAATCAAAATTACAGTGATGGTAATGTTGACGTAGGAAAAGATCCCGTTTTGATGCATGTAACCTTGCAGAATGATTAGACGAAACAACACAATGAGTCTATAATGTTTAATACCACTCCTACGTTAACTTCATAATTGATTAGATTAGATTAGATTAGATTAGATTAGATTAGATTAGATTAGATTATCTTGCTCACTGTCAATTTATGTACAAGATAAAGGGTTTAATGTATCCTGGTATTGAATGATACACACAAGTCACATTTGAGTCATTAGACTCTCATAAGGCGAGACGCACAGGGTCGAGCCTTATCAGAGGCTAATAACAAGCCATTCCATACCAAGATACAATATATCTGATAACAATCTCTGTTGAACCGTTTATCTGACATACACGTCGAGCAAAGAAACACTATTTTAAATTCAAATTAAAACAAGAAAATGTCTTTTGAAAATATTTAATAAGTCAAATATCGATTAAGATTTTTTAAAGAGGATTCTGAAAGTGAAATCGACAGTCAAGGCTATGTGTAATATATAGACGCTACTCTTCATGTACACCAAACATTGTTATAGTGTGTCACGTATAAATCGGTAAAACATGAAATACGTCCGCCACGATGTATTAGAGGAAGGGTAGCCTTATGCATCAGACCTATGCGACAAATATAGCCATTCATAAATTCTCCCAGCTATGCTAAGATTAAGTTTTTTTCAGAGGCGTACCTGCCCCGCCAGCTATACCATTGATCCTGAGACTGTTCAAATGTATCAACAATGTAATAAGTACTGGTGAAATAACCGTCGTATTTACTTACATGTACATTCCGATTCATCATTGCCGTCAGAACAGTCCAAATATCCATCGCATAAATCCCAATCTTCTAGACACGTCCTACTATCAGCAGTTTGAACAGGGCAAATATACTGTTCGTCAGTGCAATCTATGAAAGACATAATCAGAACATTTGAAATGTTATCGGCTCACTGGGCTCTCGGTGCAAATGGTCCATGAAAGCGTCTACGACATGCATATTTTAATATGTGATAGCTCACCCCGAAAAGGGGGACTTTGGGACAGAAATTTTTCGAGAAACTGATGAAAATAGGCAGCAACAAATAAAGAAAATAATAAGAATTTCCAGGAGATTTTTTGTAGTAAAATTTGATCGCCTTGATCAATAACTATTTCAACAAATAAGGTGTCATTTTAAAGCTTAGAAAATGTTGTAACAGATCAGAGATGAAATGATAATGTCAAAATTGATATCATCTTCAAAGTCCCCCTTTCGGGGTGAGTCATCACATATGGGCAGACATTGGAGGAACATCGTGAAGAGTTTATCCTTCGATTGAAATTTGATATATTTTTGTAGGTTTTGGGGCGATTTTTGCACTCTTAACCTCAAAAATTACATTACAATATTGGAAGTTATAGGGGCATCTTGGCGTAATTTGTGATATTTGGGGGTTTGGGTTGCTTGGATGACAAAGGTCCAGTGATGGGGTGGTCATCCCTCACCCTTTTCTTTCCTTCAGATTACATACCTTCTTGAAACGCAGTATGTAGCAGGAAGAGTTTGATTCAATTCAATTAGGCACAAATTGGAATTAAAACACTTTCATTTGCTTCTTAATCATGAAAATTGACCAAAGCAATCTCACGTTATTTTTTTTTTTGGTGTTGGGTCCATATGGACCCCGCCCCTTGACCACCTACGGGCATGTGGAGGACCTTGACCACTTACGTGTTAAGTAACAATCTTTGTTGAATGCGAGGTAATGGTAATTATGTCATGCATTTTCGTAGATGGTTTTCAAATGACATGTTTTGCTAGAATTTTAAAAGAACACATCTTCAGATAGAAATAATGTGGTTTTACTTCTTTGTATATCTGCTGAGATCGTAAATCGTGGAAGGAAATGAAAAACACAAATTTACTAAAATAAAGGTAACTTGAGATGGATTTGGTTAATTTGTATGATTTTAAAAACAATTGAAAGTGTTTTAGGGTAAAGGGAAATGTGAATCCTAACTATTTTTAATCATGAAAAGATAAATAGTTTCCATTGCCTTTGCGGGGACTCTAACCATGGATTATGGCAGGGGTTTAAGTCATACATTACGAAGCGAGGGATCTACCGCTGAGCTATCAAGGCAGCGTTGAGATCGTGAACTAAAATCAAAACATAAACGTTGGAATGCCGTATTTTTCTTTTGTTTACATAAAAATTGCAATTTTTGCCTCATTGGAATGCTCAATTTGTAAGTAAATATGCGAATGCGTATATCAGACAAAATGTAGATAATGTAGATACTTAAAACAGGCAATTCACAGCTCAAACAGGGCGAACTCAGAGTCGTAATTCACGTCCGGATTTTCGGGCAAAACAACGCGAGTTTGTTACATTATCATTCAAAATCAACTCAGCATATTTATAAAATATTGTTTCTAATTCAATAAGAAGTATCAAGCCTACAATCTGTCAAAATTTGAAACCAGTCGAATTGTTCGAACATCATGAAATTATGAGGTTTCGGCGAAAAAAGTCAACTTTTTCGAAGTAGTCTTTAGGCGTCGTTTTGACCATGAAAATCAATAGTAAAGTTCCATGTATAAACTATTCAATATGAACGCTAAAAGTTGTTATATTCTGATAGGTGTAAGTAGGTAAAAACTTGCAGTAAACAGCGAGAGGTTTATGGGACTCAAGTCCAGATTGAGCCTAATTAATACGCGTAAAATGATTTGTACAAAATGGAGAAAATGAAGGCATTAAAAGAGAATCAAGTTCTTTCGTCGATGCAAAGATGTAGTGGTTCCATTGTAACTTTTAAATCTGGAATAATGCGGGCGAGAATCATATATCTATGGGGAGAGTTTTGCCTATATGCTTTGCAAATGGTTGCTTCACCTTGACACCGAGAGCATCGCTGATGCTTTCCCATCCTCTAAGAATCATTGAGGTTCAGCAACGCGCAAAATATCAATGCTGCCAGTTTTGGCACTCCATACGATGTTTAATCTTTCTTTACACTTAAGTGGTCAAGGTCCTCCACATGCCCATTAGTGGTCAAGGGGGGGGGGAGGGGGGGGGGGGTTCATATGGACCCAACACCGAAAAAGCACTTTCGCGCAGGAATTTTACGTTGAAACTCTGGTCAAAGGTACTTCAAAAGAACGAAACCAAAGAAAACAAATTGAAAATCGGACAAACCGTTTCAAAATGGCGGCCAAAACAAAATTTTCCGTGTCGTGGCAAAATTTTCCCGCCAAAAATTTGAAAACTCACTTCTCATTGGAATTTTTCAATAACATTTGGCTCATATTTGCAGTTTGTAAGTACAAATACATTCCTGAAATAAAATTTGAAAAAAGTTGTTCGGTTACGATTTTATGGGCAAAACAAATTTGAAGAGCGCCCTCGAAAAAGCTTATTTATGCTAGTTAGCATGGGAAGGGGGTCGATTTAAATTTTTTGCCACCAGGTGAAGGGTATGGTAAAGTTAGACAAATACATAGAAGGGCGATGAAAAATTACTTCGCGTTTTTGCGCTAACGCGCAAAAACCAAATGTTGGGTCCATATGGACCCCCCTTGACTACTTAAGTGTTAAATAGACTAGTCTAAAAGGTACCCAATATCCAGGTTAACAAGGCAGAAACGTAACATGCGCTAACCAGGGAACTTCAAAATAAAGGACTAAAAGGTTTCGAAAATGGATAATGAGAAATGTAGATTTACCTAGATAAAGGAATACACTAATTTCGACGTTATTAACGATAGTCATAATAATTGATACATGTTGTCTAACACGCATATGAGGTACCAACCAGTTTTGACTAGAACAGATACATGTATAATGAGAACAAGCAGATTGAAAAATAAATTCTTGATCAAAAAGACTTTTGAAAATAACTCGGAACATTTTCACTCATGAAAACAATGTCTAAAATCCATTTGCAGCTCAAAAATTACTTTGTTTACCTCTGAAATTTAACTAAATCAGTTCAAGACTTTTTCTCATTTTTTCAGCAACAGAATGGTAGAGTTGACATGTAAAAAGACTCACATTGTTTTTATACAGTTGACATATTCATGAAACCCTGCTAACTCTAATCTATTGTATACCTGTCAAACTTTGATAGGTATACAATGGGTTTGTTGCCAACTTCATATAGAGTTAGAAGGGTTTTATAAATAAGGGTCCAAATATCGGGTACTTTTCTCAGCCTAGCATATATCGCTCTCCGAGGTCATTTTCTTCGGCAATGCTTTTGCAATCGTCCCAGCAAACTTGCGTTTTTTGAATGGTAAACGTTTCAATAAAATAATTAGCCTACTACAATCTGTATTTAGCCCAGCCAAAATAAGACGATAGTAAAAAAAATTATAAACTGTCCTTTCCATAAAAAAGAAATCCCGTGTTGAAATCAAACTTACTTGCAGGTGAACAGTTTAACTCTTCGACGTAACCATAACAATCTAGAAAACCGTCGCAAACTTGTGAGGCCTCTATACACGTCGGGAAGCCATCAGATAAAGTGGGACATTCGAAATCACATGCTGTTTAGCGAGAGAAAGTAAAAGTAAATGAGTATGGTCGTATGCATAAAAAGGGAGTATTTGCTTAAAGTTAAAGTATAAGTAGTTACTTCCAAAATAATAGTCAAAGTATAAGTAAAATCTCGGTTTGGTATGCATGACCATTTCCTTTTACTACAAAGGAAATGCTGGTATTTGATAGCATTTGCTTCATATACTTTTATACTACTATTTGTTTAATCTGTTGAAATTTGACAAATCGCACAACTTTTTCAGCTCCTTTACTTATGTTGTATTTTTATAATCACTCACAAGCCATTAAATCCTTTCAGCTGAAGATATAAATCATTGCCCATTTTAAAGTTTAGCCCATTACATAGTAGTCTATGCAACTCAATCACGTATTTACACCAGATAAGAACTCTGGCTTGAAGCCAGGGGGTGCCCCCCCCCCCCCAATTTGCCAGTAGTATAAAGAATCGGCTTGGTTATTCCAATGTTTAGGTGTGAAACAATAAACACCTCTATCTTTCACTTATTGCTATAAACATGCCATGTCTATGGTCACAAGTCGTATAATTTGATCAATATTTTGTGGTGTGTATGAATTATCTGAATCTTATAGACTCTACTATCTTGGGAACTTTATAATACGGCAAAAGTGCACCGTTATAATGCTAAACTTTTGGTCAAGTAAACGGTGGATTTTTCAAGCATTTACTAAGACAGTCTAATAAGTGGTGACGATATACATCTCACTTCTATCGTCACCACCCCTTTATTTCAATAGATATTTGCGATATTTACGAATTATCCAAATCTTATAGATCCCAGCTTTCTGAGGAACTTCATAAATATGGTAAATTTAACCATTACAAAGCTTAACTTTTGGCCAAGTAAACGGTCTAGGTAGCTCTAGAGCTACCTTGGATTTTCAAGCATTTACTATGAAAAGTCTAGTAATTACTTAGTTTTATGCATATGAGTGGTAGTGTTTCCTTCTTATCAAGTAAAAGTTAGAAGACTAAATGCTTCTAGTAAAAAGTTTGTAGTACAAAGCTTCTACTGCATTTATGCATATAAACAGCAGTATACGTGTATACTCAAAATATCAAGTAAAGAGCATTTACTATTTTTTATGGATATGACCCAATATGGTTTAATACTCTTATCACTTGCCATGCACGTATGTGACATTAACTTCAAGTTTTCAAGCCAAAATGTATCTCTTCTGGTGTAGTAGGAATATTGGTCCCTTGTTATTGTTGTCCGGGTTGTACAGTAAAGTATAGGTTAACAACTCCCACGCAACATTAGTTTCACGCTTTATTCCGTTATTGTCTACGGAAGGTGGGCTTAGATTACAGGGACATTAATATTACTTTAACATAGGTTTTTTGCTCTCTTTGAATACTTAAATAAGAATGGCAACCGTATATACTTTTTCAGTTGCAATTAATTTGATGGATCATCTGCGTTTTTCATGAATGCCTATGCAGCGATGTGGCAAGTGAATGGTAAAGAGTGTTGAAAAAGTGTGCGTACAATATGCATTGAAAATTGCGTACGCGAAACAGGTGCACTTTTGTTGGTAATTTTACTGTATTACTATATATGTAACAAATCGTTATCCCATCGGTGTAAAGCAATAATTTTAGTAATCTTTAAAATGTTATCTAAAAAAAATAAAATGTTTCATACTACATATACCTGGACAATTTGATTCATCGGAGGCATCTGAGCAGTCTTGCCATCCATCACAAATTTCCCAGTCTTCTAAACACGTCCTATGCTCACTGCTTTGATCAGGGCAAACGTGCTGATCGTCTCGACAAGCTAAAAATTAAAAATCGGCTACACACTTAACTAAACATGTACCTATATATCATAAATCAAAGTTTGGAAATAAATGTATTCGTAAATATATTGATGTCATATTAACATTAAAATCGGTTAAACACTCAATATTCCTCTGATTTATTATACCGTACTTTAATTATTCACGAGCCATGAGAGTGATACACCATTCAGAGTCCAACGATTTCACAGTCTTTACACGCCCCACGCATATTGCTCAAACATTTTTGAAGACTGCGTATCGGTAGACGTCGAGCGATGTTGCAGTGATGAAATCACTGGACTCTGAATGCACCATTGGAGTGATGGCATGGTTTCGTATGGGATTTCAGATTTCTTGTGTATCTCATCGTCATTTTTTCACACGGTTTGTCTGCAGACTGCAATGGCGTTACAGGTAGTTAGGGGTTAGAACGAGAAGATGAAGCAAAATGGAGAAAACTGTAGGCAAAACAAAATTGGGAAAACATGCTAAAAAAGTCGAAAACTTTTAAAGTTTAACGGAAATTCACCTCCTCTGTCAAAAACTAATTGATGCATCACGTGTGCAATTGATGAATCAAAATATGACTATAATTATCTAGAAGTGTCACCATTTATAATTCATCCGACCCAGACAAATTTACTTGTATACAAAGAAAAATTTCATAGACTTAATATATTTTATGTCATACCAAACTTACTTGCAACAGAGCAGTTGAACTCATCTGCAAAACCAAAGCAATCTAGGACACCGTCACAAATCTTTGAGTCTGGTATACACTCTGGATAATCCTCGTAGGTATAACGACATTGAAATTCCGTTTCACTGCATACTAAAGAGCAATGTTCACAAGGTATCAAGGTGTTAGCAAAATAATGTAATTGGATAGTGACATTAACAACAGCGAAACATGTAAGGGTATTTAGCTGTATGTCCAAGTACGGTATACGGGTTATTCCTGCCCATCTTTAAACCAGATACTTACAGTAGCCTCTAGGAGTTCGACATAGGTAATTGGGAAATCATAGATTGTGAATTCCCAAGTCATTTTGGGTATGGTTGCGATGTTGTATATCCACAATTTCATGTTGCCGTAGTTAAGTTGAGACTTCTCTGTGACTTTCTAGCATATTTTCTAGTTTATCTTTTACAGATAGTCTAATGTCTTTGTCTTCTAGGTGTTCAAAGATCAATTTTCAAAGGAATTTCCTCGCTGCGTTGAAATATTTTGCATTTCATGCGAAATATAATGAATGCAATATTGATTTTCCAGACTGAAAAGTAACCTTTTTGGTTCTTTTATATAAATTATGTCAAAAATTCGAGAATTTCATTCGTGACAGTTAATAATTGAAGAAAAATCAACACGCTTCGCAAAAAAAGAAAAAGAAAAGAAATGAAAAGGAATTTATCAAAACGACTCCGATGGGGTTCGAACCCACGGTTATGAGATTAAAAGTCAGTGTGCTAAACACTAGCTAGCTGATGAGTAACTAATGGGTATTTGAAAATATATTCTTTCATATTTAAAATAATTGGTTACGCATGCGCAATGATAGAATTATAGAAATTTCGTGTTTTTTATCATGTGTCAGAACGGTAAACAAAAGCAACCCTTACATGAATTTTGTTTTATCACATTTTAAAGCAAGATTTTCACAGGACTTCAAGAAAAAAATCTAAATTTTGCTATAAACGTATCGGCATAAATATGTATTTTACACTGATTTGATATTTTTAAAGGTTTATCGCGTGAAATAACTTGCCAGTAAAATTGCACGAAATGTCACACATATTTCGAAAAATGTAGTTGCATTATATTTACACAATATTTATGCAACATGTTTTGTTCTCCAGATCAATATTAAGGCTTTTAAAAATATTTTTTCTGACTCATTAATATTCATGTTAAACATCAAAGGCATGGTCGATTCAAAATGTCACTGCATAATATCGTATAGGGGAAAGGGAAATCTCTCAACCAGCCGTCTTACTGTACTCGGTCGAATCTCTTAATGGCTACTCTTTCGAAATACGACCAAAACAAAGCTTTCAAAAAATTCCGGGGAGCTCTTTGAACTCGGTCAAAAAATCAATATTACAAATTACAACGCGGCCGAGAACTCTTTCTAAATGTGACCTAAGGCATACCAAAAAGCGTGTTATTATAAGACCTGGGGATGTTGCATTCCTTTTTTTTAATTTGTATAGCTTCATACTTTTGCTTTATTTTATTTTTATTTTTATTTTTATTTTATTTTTTTTTGCATGATGTTTGCATTCTGATACTAAATGCCAATGGTTTATTTTGTATTTCATATTGAGTAGATCTACTGATTAAATAATCCGATCTTTTGCTGAGTGGTGTCAGTAATCAAACTGCTGTCCGAATGCTTCTGAGTTACTGTGCGTTTTCATTTCAGGTCATGTAAGCTCAGGTTTAGTTCATTTTTCTCTTGAATAACAAAAATAAGTGAACCAAAGTTGTGTCTTCATACTGATACTCACGTTCAGAATATGCTGTATGAGAGTCCTGCAGTTTTTAGGGATAATAAATATTTAATCTAATAATATTTTGAATCGTTTTTGTTTAAAGAACCATTTTCCTCAAATATTGAGTGTTTGTTTGCATGCTTTTTAACCAATATGAGATATTTGTTTGCATGCTTTTTAACCAATATGAGATCTGACACCTCAAAGACCATCTGCCTGTACCCTATGATGAATCATATGTACGCTATCCCTTAATCTTGCATTCTCAGCCTATTGGGTATTAGATTTCTTCTCTCTAAGACAAAAAACATATACAGGGTGAGTCAGAATAAAGTGTAATCTAATCAGTGATTTTATATAAACAGTTCCTTTTATTCTTTTGCAAAATTGTTCCTGTGTTAGATGTCAAATTTCATTAGCTTTCATAGAAAATTTGTTGTGTTAAAATCGGACAAAGCATTCTGAAGTTATAGCCATTTGAGTGGGGGTACCCAATTTTAAAGGCGAACAGACTACGCTATTTAGTTTACGCACGTACTGGCAACAAAAGCTGTTGTCTCTTTTAATTGTTATAATAGAAACGCCTATAAAATAACAAGAAAACAATAGGCTGTTGAATGTGGACTGTGAAATATTGGGACCCGGGATAGTGAGTTGACTCTTAAGGTAATGACGTTCAGGTCTCTCAAAAAAGCTCTTCTAATTCGGTTGTTGTTTTGTTGAATCATTCGGATCAGGATCTTCCAGCCTCGGAGACTTCCTAGTTTATGTAGCTAAGAGTTGCTAGGTATTACGCTTATAAGCAATGTTTTAAATAACTTGAAGTGATGGGACCTGGTTGGCATCTGTAAACTACAGACAAAACAGAAGGTGATCTTCAACCGGACTATGGGTGTGATGATACTTAACAAAATGCCAGTGCCGGTTGCTACATTGTTGCTCCATGATTTAACTCCTGGCATTGGTAGTCAAGATTGTGTATTGAAATCTGAAATGACCGTCAGTACTTTGATCTGTAATCATTTAATGTTCTTCAGTATCACTGCACAATGTGTGTCCGTTTAAAATTTTGAATGCAGCGTCAAGTTCATCAATGTACAATCAATAAGTTATTGCCCTCTGCTGCACAGTAAAGAGTTCGTGTTGAAGCAAATTTGTTCGTCATCAAATTGGGTACCTTCACTTAAACGGTTGTAACTTTTGTATGCATTAATCAATGTCAACAAACTAAAATTCTCATGAAAGCTGATTAAATTTGCTATTAATCAAGCTTAATTAAAATTAAAATACATGAACAGATTTTCTGTAAAAAAATTCATCCGTTGATTACACTTTAATTTGACTCACCCTGTATATTATTCCCTGTCAACACTCTAGTTATGCCATTACCACATCACAATAAAATTCATGAATTATGACCATATTTGGAAAAATGATGACCTTATATAGTTTTATACACGTAAATGCGTTGAGACGCATTGAATCATGTCGCTGGGTACGACAAATGTTAGTCAAAATAATTTAGTTTTTGTCAATTTTCGTAAAATAAAGCTTTAAATGCTAAAAAACAATATAAATTAATTAATAATCAAAAATGACACAGTGGCATAATAAATTTGCTATTAGGCTCAGCGTCGATATGGTATTAGAAATTATCGCCCTCTACGTTTCGAATGGGTATGACACTGAGCCGGTCGATACTTTCTCATACCATAGTGCCGCTTCACTAAAAATGTATTGCGATGTCTTTCAACAAAACCTTTAAAATGCCGCAATGTGAAATTCAAGGCAATAATTTTAGTTCATACTTTCACCACAATTAGCTTCATCCGCTCCATCTGAACAGTCTTCGAATCCATTACAAATTTCCCAGTCTTCTAAACAGGTTCTATGAACGATATCTTGAACAGAGCAAACGTACTGGTCTTCACGGCAAGCTAAAATTACACCAAATATCATATCATATCACATCATTTATTATTTCAATCAAAATGCATGACAAAAATATAAGCAATAACAAAATGCACACAATGATGGAGGAGATACAACAAAAGGCAAAGCTTGAGAAACGTTGTACCCCCTTACAAAAATAAACAAAAACAAAAGAGCTAAAACGCGTTTAAAATTATTTTAACTTCGTATCTCTCGCACACAAAAACAAATACTCTAACCGCACACACCCCTACACACACACATATTTTCTGTGACCGTGAGTTATGCTGATTTTTGCTTCATTTGGATTCAACTGTACTAAAACTAAAATAGAAAATTATTCCCCAAGACTAACGTGTGGTAAAAATGGCCACCACATTTGTTTGGAAGCAGATCGCACGTGGTGGGTGATTTGCATAAATTATGACGTAACTACTTCCACAGCGTATACAGTATACCTACAACCAATATCAAGAGCGCCGAGTGCTGTTATTTAGGCTGACGTCGCGGCAATTAGCTTTATCCCGTTATGGTCTATTGAAGACGGACTTTGAGTCCAGGGGGACTTTGATTACTTTTACACCGGCAATTAGCTTAATTGTCTGTCAGACCTACTTGTATTAGGACAGTTGAACTCGTCGTCACCGATAAGATAACAATCCTCAAAACTGTCACAAACGTTTGAGGCTGATACACACGCTGGATAGCCCTCCGATACGAGAAAACATTTGAACTCTGTTTCAGTGCATACTGGAAAAGAAATATGAAACATCCGGGTATTCAGATTCATTTATAGGTTTTTTCTTAAACTTTGAAGTAGTAGCTCTCTTAAATTATAGACAGCATGCAATGATAATGTGTCGTGAGTGTCAAAATATGCCGTTAATTTAAACTCATCAGCACGACCAAAGCAATCTGAAGGCCCAGATTCGTCATTTTTGTAGTCATTTTCATTCAGAATTTTTCTCATGGTGTTATATTTTCACCACTATGTTAAATTCTCATTCGGAATGAAAATTTTCATTTTAATTTTTTCTCATGGTGTAAAATTTTTGCCATGGAGTAAAATTTTTGACCATGTATCAAGAAATATTTTTCGCATCACGGCACATTTTGCAATGATTACTCATCTGTAGCATTTGATAATTTATAGCACATTACTTTCTTTGGTAATCGTTGTTTTCAAAAAATACCATAATTACCTTGGTCTTTTCAATTATCTGAAATCTGTCCTTGACAGGTACTGTGGAATTTATTCTGAAGAAAAGATTTGCTTACTAACTGCTTCATATTTCACCAATGAGAAACATTTTCATTTGGAATGTTTGTCACTGTCTTGATTTTATATCATTCTAATTGGAGTTTTAGCGGATTATTCCGATCGATAATATTGTCTGGGAACTCGAGGTCAATATGCATTCAGTTGTCTGAATTTTGCAATTGGTAAAAATAACGAAGTCTATCTGGCATTTAAGACACCGTCAAAAACTTTTGAGGCTGGTATACAATGTGGATATCCCTAAAAGGTGTAACGACACTAAAATTCCGCTGCATTTCGTGCTAAACCGAAACACATGAGGCGCCAAGGCCTCGTTAAGGCGTTAGCTAAAACGTTAGTATAAACAAAGTTTGATATTTAAATACGATAAGCCGCAGAGTCTTATTATTGACGTAACACAAAGTTCGGGTATATATCTATCTTGTGTAAACAGGAACATTTTCTAGACATTATCATGTCCGATTCAGGGGCGTTTCAACGAAAAGGGGGTCAACTTGCCCCACCGTCCTCTATACCACACACTTACATGCCCGATTCAGGGGCGTTTCAACGAAAAGGGGTCAACTTGCCCCACCGTCCTCTATACCACGTCTGGTACTCTCCGAATCAAACTAAAATCCCAGTGAGATGAGACTGAGGGTAGGGGGTGGGGGTTGCTACCTCGAAAAATTTTAAATCGCCATTTTGAAAAATATCTGCATAATATGGACTTAAAACTTACAGGACATGTTAGAATGGTAGATTTCTTCATTTATTAGCAAACAACGACGAAAATCGGACTTTTAGAACGTTTATAACGATTTTTTGAAAAAGTGGCAATTTTTGCCAAAGTCTTTTTTTTTCGGTCCAAAAATACTTTGTGACGTCATAATTACACCTCGACCGATTTTCATGATCTTGGTATCAATGGAAAGAGGAGAACCTACCCTATACTATAGTACCAAACAATATAACTTTGGGGGTCCCAACTTCAAAATCCCAGGGGATGGTAACCACCCCCCCCCCCCTCAGAAAACTGTGTACAAAAAAGGCTCATGAAGACGAGTGTTAACATATGACATATCGAAAATGGTTCCAAATAATAGCTTAAAATAGCATGTTAAGTGCATATTTTCATTCAAAATGGGTTTAGAATGACGCTAAAACAACATAAAATTATTCTGATTTCAAAAGTAATGAATTAATACTGCTGTAGGGGTTAAAAAAGATACATTCTGACCAAGCTGTGTAATCATTGGCGTATCTTGGGGGGGGGCATGCCGGCACGTGCCCCCCGGGGTCATCAGGGGGCGCAAAAAAGGGGAAAAGAAAAAAGAGAAAAGGAAGAAAAAGAAAGAAAAAAAGGGAGGGAGGGGCGAAAAAAAGGAAAGAAAAGAAAGAAAGAGGGAAAGAAGGGAGGGGAGGAGAAAAGAAAGGGGAGGGGCGCAAAGGGAAAGAAAAGAAAGAGAGAGAAGAGGGAAAGAGAAAAGAAAGAGGGAGGGCGCAAAAGGAAAAAAAAAGAAAAGAGGAAAGAGAAAAGATAGAGAGAGGGGTGCAAAAAGGAAAGAAAAAGAAAGAGGGAAACAAAGAGGGGCGCAAAAAGGAAAGAAAAAAATGAAAAGACAAGAAAGGAGGAGGGGCGCAAAAAAAGGAAAGAAAAAGAAAGAGGAAAGAAGGGAAAGAGAAGAGATAGAAGGAAGGGCGCAAAAAGGAAAGAAAATGAAGGAAAGAGGGTGGAAAGGAAAGTAAAAATGAAAAGACAGAAAGAGAGAAGATAGGAGGTGGAGCGCAAAAAAAGGAAAGAAAAAGAAAGGAAAAGAAAGGAAGGAAAAAGGAAAGAGGGGCGCAAAAAAGAAAAAGAAGGACAGAGGGAAGAAAACATGAAAAAACAGAAAGATAGAAGAAAGGAGGAGGGGCGCAAAAGAGGAAAGAGAAAAGGGGAAAGAAGGGAGAGAAGGACGGGCGCAAAAAGGAAAGAAAAAAAAGAAGAAAAAAAGAGGGCGCCAAAAAGGAAATGTTAAAAAAGTGAGAGAAGCAGACGTAAGGGGAAAAAGGAAAAAGATGAGAGGAAAGGAATGAAAAGATAAAAACAAAAGAGAGAGAGAGATAGAAAAAAATTAGGAACAAAAAAGAAAAAGGACAAAATAAATCAACATGAAGAGAGGAGCACCAACCAGTTTTATATGCAAGATGAAGCTCCCGAGAAAAAAACTTAAAATGGCGTGTTTTGCACTTTGAAATTTCAAATGTTTCTATCTTCTGAGGGGGTACATCCCCCTCAGACACCCCTACACATTGTTTGTCGTTTGAAAAAAGTGTCAACTTGAACCATGAATTATACAAAAAGATATGCACCAAATGGCGTGATTTACACTTTGAAATTTCTAAATTGTCTATCTTCTGAGGGGGCACATCCCCTCAGACACCCCCTACACATTGTTTATCTATTGAAAAAAGTGT
>JXSR01S003910.1:27795-54765 GCA_000969725.1 Ophiothrix spiculata
CGTTTGTTATGTATTCTTATAGTTTTCCCAATTTGCTTCTTTTGACATGATTTCAGAACTGAGAACAATTTGTACATACTGGCATCTAGCGAGATGTGAAATCATATCCAAAATTTATCATCGGTGATTATTCTGCTAGCAAATAATCATCGATGACAACGCTAAGTATGAACGCACGTCATTGACTAAAGGTCAGTATTTAATCATCGATGATTCGTTGTCATCGATGATTACACTTCGTATGAACAAAACTTATAGCACCATATCACATCGTGTATCTTTATCAGCAGATGATAACATGTGCTTTTGTGATGTGTCACCAATCAGTTTTGCACCCCCCTGAAATACACATGCATATAGCCATTCAAAGCAAGGATATGTATAAGGACTATATTACACCCTGGTGAGGATGTGTGTTACCTCTTTTATAGTATTGAGGTTAGCTTGGAATAACGTTTTTGAGAGAGGAACTCTAGTGAGTTTTAGTCCTGGCTTTGCACAAACTATCCTAACTTTTTTATTATTATTTATTTCTGGTCTGCAAGGTAGCCCGCAGGCTGAATTACAGCAAACTTACATTCAACACATTCATTTAAATTCATACAATTAGAGTATACATATAAAGATATCAAAAATAATATAGGAATAGCAAACCCATATACCACATGTTAAAAACATTGAAATCAATCAAAAGCCAACATGTGAACATTTCTGCACTAGGTTCCTTGCATTGTCAAAATTCCTTACTCTGTGTGTTTGCTGCTTAAAAAAGTTCCAAACGCACCCGTACCTAGATTTTAATTGAAATTTCTATCACAGTTATACTTATACCCACTTCCAGCAACATAATTAACAGTTTCCCATTTTTTTTTTTCATTCCAGATCCCATCAAGCTGGCAGAATCCCACAAATAAGTATCACGTTGGAGTGAAGAATGCATATGAATTGTATCCAAAAGGTCTCAAGGACCGCATACAGGTATGTCAGCCTGGTATCACATAAAAGTTTAGAATGGATTGAGTCCAAAAGGTCTGAACAATTGCAGACAGGTATTTCAGCCTTACAGTATTACTTAAAAGTTAGGAATGCTTAGGCCAAAAAAAGTTGTTGACTTGCCCTTTAAGGATGAAAATGATGGTCGGTCGGTCGGATCTTTTTTTGTTTTTGTTTTTTTAATTTTTTTATTTCGAAAATTGGCCAGGAAAAACTGTTTAAAATAGTTCATATTCAAGATTTATGTTTGTTTAATGCAAATATACAACATTTGGTAAATGTTGTTGTAAAATCAATCCAAATATCATGAAACTTTCACCAAATTCACTGTTGAGGTAGAGGCAAAAGTTCACCAAAAAAAAAAATATTTGGATCGGTCGCAAAGGGTAAGTCAACAACTTTGTTTTAGGCCTTATGAGTTGTCTAAAAAGTGCAATGGACTTGTGCACAGACATGTTAACCTGATTAGGATAGTCTAGGGATTGTATCTGAAATGTCTTGGGAGCCCATACAGGAATGTTGGCATGATAATTATCGTAAGGAAGTGGAGACCACATATATGAGTTGCATATAGGTATGTCAGCCTGATGAGTATCACCTATAAACACATCAATTGAAAATTTCTCCTGGAGTGAATGCCTGAAAAGTAAAGAATAGGATCATATGATGGGTGCTACGGCTAAATGAGCTAAAACTTGTGAATTTCAAAATTGAGCTTACTACCTATTCTAATTAGTCATACAATGTATTCTCAGCTGGAATGAATGTAATATGTTCATTTCTTTATTTTCCCATCAGAGATCACAGAGCAAGGGTTTAACCAGAGAGCCGTCCAACCGTCATTTTGACGGCTGATCCCGAAAATGGATGTCCTGTAAAATGCAAAGGCCGTCTAGTACTTTTACGATATGAAATTCAATGTTGAATGTTCAAATTTATCTTCAATAAACATCATCATCACAAAATCTGATCAATTTATGTACTTTGTGGACTTCACAATGGGCTTTATACCATGTTAATGTCTTCGCTCGTTTGCCGAAAGGTCTCCATGTTGGTATAACTATATAATCGTCTTCTTTGTCAAGTATGAATATTAATCATGCTGATGGCACAATGGCTTGATTAAAGTCGGCCTGTTCGCCCGGCCTCGAATTTGGACGCCCTACTTTCAAATCCTGGCCAAACCCTTGCCACAGAGTATAATAGCAAATTGGGAATCAAAAAAGAAAAATGACCTCACCACTATGTTTTTACTGAAGATTATTTATTCAAAATCGTTGTTCATATCTTCCCGCTGTTTCATCCAAGTACCTCTCATTGTTCCCTGTACCTACAAAATATTTATTTTTCATGTAATATTACGTAGTAACTTGTTATATTATTGTATTGGATGGTTTTGTTTTGTTCAGTAACTATGTGATTTGTCATTTTAATTTTGAAATGCACAGAGAGAGCGTCGTGAGAAGCACTGGGACCCCCCACACAGGGTGGCGTTAGCTGAAGCGAGTCGGAAATTAGACGCATTTGATGCTTCACATCCAACAGTGACAAAACCTGTAAGTAATAAAAAGTCACTTTCTGATATTTGCATTAAATAGCTTATTAATGATATTTTGTATTTTGTTTTTTGTTAATAAGTTTCTAGTTTCTACAAATAAAACTCATAAACTACAACAAAATGTACAGAAGTCCAGATGCATATTGTAACAAACCAAACATAACCCACCAGAATCGCTCTACCAGTAATTATCAATATGTGGTGTACCAGCGCGAAGCAAATTTGTTGCCCCATCAGGATTTGAACCCGGGACCTACCATATCCAAAACTAAGCATGTCGTTCATGAATAGGCCAAAAGAGTACTTCCCGTCTGGTCTGTACGCTGAACGAGCTTAGACCTTCGTGACATGACCCCTCCCTCACACTAGATGTATCCTTGTGTCTGTATCACTACAGCCGTCACTTGGCACTCATTTCAATGAAGGTCCTTAAGAAACCTGTAGACCTCCGCTTGAACCAAATTGTAAGGGACCGGACATGACCACTAACTCTACCAATAAATATCACGAGACACACCAACTAAACAGATTTGCAGCCCAGCTGGGATTTGAAGCCCGGGAGCTAATGCATCCAAAGCAAGCTTGTTAATGCATATGCAAAAAGAGGGCTTTCCCGTCAGGTCTATATCGAGGGTTGAGAGCCAGAAGGCCATAAATACACACAAAAAGAGCTACAAGGCCGTATTTGCATGTGCAACAAAGGTGCAAATACAGTCTTTTGGCTCTTTTTTTCTTCGTGCAGATACGGTCTTGTGGCTCTCAACCCTCGATATGCTGAATGAGCTTACACCTTTGTGACAATATAATAGTTCGAGGGCTTAATATCCCATTTCCATTGACCTTCCGTCGTCCATTTCTAGAATCTAGATATTTTATAGTATAACTATTCATAAATTGATCCAGAGAATATTGTTGTTATAGGTGCATTTACACTGTGACGACTTTTCTTCGACAGAGGGTAACGGACTTGCAACTGAAAACGATTGATAGTAGCAATAGTGTGCGTGGTAGCAAATTGTGTGAGCGTTAACTGACTTAAACTCACCATGACGGGTGGAAAATTCAAAACTGCAATCCGCAGGTCTCAGTTGCTTGTTGGTATCCCTTAAGCTGTCACAGTGTAAATGCACCTTAAGAGAATCACATTCATGTAGGCCTATACAGATCCTCTCTCCAGATACCAACAATTCTGACTAAGTACATGTGTAATACTCTCTTCTTTTTTTCATCATTTTATTTTTGTCTTTAGGACGACAAATTAGCAAGAGAAAATTTATCAGTAAGATTAGACATATTGCAAAGTGCAGACAAGAAATACTCAGACCCTGGTCCTGTGTACGACTGTGTGGTGTTCAATGATGGGCAGACGTGGAGGTAAGTATAGATGCTCATTACTTGCCATTACCTTCTTGCATTTTATTTCCTCCATATATATGTTCTGAGGACCATCAGTTGAGTTGTAAACAAAGGACTTACTGATCTTTGAACGTGTTTATGTCAGTTTAACCTTTTACTCAATGACAACCTTTAACTTGCCTTCTGGAAGTCGAGTGAAGTTCAATAAGGTGTCATTTTAATCCTTAAAACATGGTTCGTGCAAAAGTTTAAAAAAGTGAAATTGGCAAGGGGCTGGATTTACGGCTGGTTCCAGATAAACAGTCACATATGCGATTATATGTCTTATTAGTTTATGATGACAATTTTTTTTTTACAGCAATTGTTAATTTAATTGTTTATGAATCACTCCAGGCAGATACTCTCGACCATCTCCAAATCACTTTGGTTTTTATACCTATACCTTGTGCTTTTGCTTCAAAATGTAAACTTAATCAAGACTTCCTACTCATTTTTGTTGTTGTGTTGTTGTTTATTGGAGTGTTACAGTGTTTATTTGTATTACATCAATTGTGTTATTATGTTGTCAATTACAGGGCAGTTATTGACACCAGTGAAAACGGTGACTTAGCAACGTGTGTTGTTATGACAAGCTATAGAGAATCACAACAGTATGCAACATTTACATGTTCAGGTGAGATTTGACTTAGGGCGTGTTCACACGGAAGAATTTGGCCATGACTATATTCTTGCTCGTGAGCCACTCAAGAGCAAATTCCCAGTGTGAACGCAAAAATAGAAAGTGCCTCGCTTGTGACGAAAAGTGACGCGCCACTAGTTTTAACACGCAATTCGTGTCCCAGTACGAACGCTATAACCCAGTATCTGGCTTTTGATAGTTAAAATAAAATAGAATTTGCTTGTAGATCTATGTCTGTTTTGATAAAGATACATAAGAAAAAGAAACCTGTTTTACAGACGAGCGGACCTTTAAAGTAACATTATATTCATTAGTTTGAATAGAGAATAGCCTAATTTTGAGGATGTGATATATTCACATAAAAAAGTATGATAAAGATAAAAAAAAAAAGAGTACCTTGATATGGTAACACCTCGTTTAGTCCGCTATCAATTCGTCAGTTGCTGATTCGTCCGCTATGATTTATCAGATAATTGAATCGTCCATTCCACGTTTCGTTTGCTTTTCATTTTGTCCGATCATATATTAGTCCGATGCTCATTATGCCCACTCTGTACTTCGTCCATTTGCCGTTTTGTCTTTACCCCATTTTGTCCGCTACTTGATTTGTCAGCTTGTCGTTATGTCACATTGCATTTTGTCCGCTGTGTGTTTTGCCCGTTAATTTGCTATCTACTGAAGATAGCTTTTGACATTAATTGTATAATTATATTAAGCTTAACTTTAATGGGTCTTTAGGTGAATTGACAATTATATAATAAACCAAAACTGTTATGATGTACGATCATGTATTATGATTTTAGCTTAGACAATATTAAGATTTGATTCTTTGTAAGAATTAAAGTTCAGGGTAATGGTAAGTCTTTAAATTTAAAATTAGGGTTAAGGTATTAAATTAGTTTTAATGCTTAGATTTAAAGGTTAGAGTAAGATTGATTACGCACGATATCAAAAACAATATTTAAAAAAGATACAGTGTTAGGCTATGGTAACCATGGTTGACCATGGTTGAACATCTGCCGCATTTAAAAAACAATTTTTTTATCTAAAAGTTTGTAATTTCCTTCCGTTTCTGTTCTTTCCTGATTAATGTAGTGCTAAAAATGCATAGTTTACTCACTTTTGTGTCCAAAGATGGTGTTTATGTTAAATTTAACACATTTAACAGCATTATCGGTCAAATTGAAAATCTGGCAAATAGATGAAATGACAAAATGATAAGCGGACAAAGTAATAGGTGGACTAAAAGAAATACTGACAAATCGATGCGTGGCCCAATATATAACCAGACAAAATAGCAATTGGACATTATGAAACAATGACAAAATGGGTAGTAGACAAAACGAAAGCTGACAAATCGACGACGGACAAAACGAGAGCTGACGAATTGGCAGCGGACGAAACAAGGTTAAACCCTTGATATCTATAGGACTTTGGCATTCATGAAACTGGACGACTTTTATTATGAGAAAAAAAAAATAGCTGTTCAGACATTTATTTTGTGTAAGTTGTTTGTTGTATTGAATTACCATAATTAATCATCTTATTCACCATAGGATAATCAAAAATTTATTGGACAGTGTAAACAAAAGGAGCACCATTGTTTGTAAATGCAGCCTGTGCCCTACATTTTTGTTTACATTGTCCAATAAATTTTTGTTTTGCCTATATGTCACTCCAGATATGTTGAATTATTCCGTCAATGTGTATGATGACGGCAACACCTTAAGCATCGTCACCAACGCCGGATCTCATGGAACCCATGTCGCATGTATCGCAGCAGCGCATTTCCCTGATAATCCTGAGAGGAATGGAATCGCACCTGGGGCTCAAGTCTTAGCTATCAAGATTGGAGATTCAAGATTGGGTTCAATGGAAACAGGCAGCTCATTAATTAGAGCGGTAAGTAGATAAATTTCATATATTCAGGGATGTAACTTTTCAGGCAATTTCCTGAATTCAGGAAATTTACACAAAATATTTGTATTTTCAGGAAATTAAGCCAAGTACAAAAGAATTGCACATTGCTCTGTTTGATTGGCATTTTTGCGCATTTCAGGAAATTTGATTGTTCATGTGTTACATCTCTGTATATTGATATGCAAAGTTTCATTGTAAATTCAACCCCTATATATAAAAATATTTAGATTTTCATTTATTATTAATTATTGTTGTCAACAATGATAAATACTGCCCCCCCCCCCCCCCCTAGTTGAAGTCTTAAAATGGCTTTTATTAGAAGGTTTAATGAAAAATTAAAGTTTCTTTTGATTTATTTGCAATTTATGAAGTAAAAGCAATGTTTTACAAATTAAACTGATCATATTTCCACACTTCTGCAACGGGCCACAGCTTTGATTTTCCAAGATGGCCATTGTATGCTTGATTATGCACCTCTAGATAATTTCAAAACATGTAATGAATATTTTACAAAAATCTTGAGGTACATAATGAATCCTATTGTCACCATGATGAAAACTTAAGCTGTGGCTGGGTTGCGGCCAGCTGCACAAAGTTGTGGACTAATTGTGCTCCAGTGCTTTTGGTATATTTTATATCATTCAAAGGTTGAGAATATGGCAAATACAAAAAAAAGTGATGAAATCAATTTTGAAATTAGTGACTTTTGGTTCATTTTGTTGGAGCACATCTCATTTCGCCTCAATGGCAATCAAACCTGGGCGCTCATCAGCAGATATCCTTAAAATTAAACAAGTAAATTTTAATAGTTCATAACATTGCAACTCTTCTACACAAAAGGCACAATCATTTTGCTGTATTTTTTTTTAGATGATAGCAGTTATAGAGCAGAAAGCTGATTTAGTGAATTTTAGCTATGGTGAAGCATCAAATTGGCCTAATTCAGGGTAAGTTATACACATGTGTCATCATGTGAGTGCAAGAAAGTCTTATCTACAATGGCTGCCATATGTTATATTTATTTAACACCATGTCACTAGAATGCAAAAAATCCCACAAAAACTATCTCCCATATGTCAGAGGCTCTTGAAATGGTTCTTCAGGTGTCACAGTCACCTGAAGAACCATTTGCAAGAGCCACTGACCCAAGACTGGAGATTCTACAGTCTGCAATTCAAATTTATGTAAAATGGCAGCTATTGCAAATATGACTTTCTATATTTGTAATACCCAACCAAAACAAACGCTATCTGCTACGATTTGCTCTATGCAATACATGGAATATCATACATCGAGCATATTCCGATTGCTTCAACTTTTTTCAAACTTTTTCTGATTTTCATACTAAAATATTACTTATATTTATCTCATATTCAATGTGAAATTTCATTGCTGAAGCTTGTTTAGTTTTGAAGATATGGGTAAAAATGTGTCTAAGGCCAAACAAAAATAAATTGTTATGTTGCCCTCATCAACCAACCCTATTCAAAAATTTAAAAAAATATATTATGGTCGGGAAAGCACCCAATTTTACTCAGATTGGGTGTTTTTTTAGAAAATATATTGAAAATAGTGGAAAGTGCACCCAAATTTGATACTTTGGATGCTTTTTTAAAAAAATTATTTTCCGACCAACCGACTCAATTTTTCAGATATCCCACTTGAGGGCAACACAACAATTAATTTTCTTTGACCTAATAATGGTAACCATGATTAATTTATAAATACATTAAAGTAAAGGAAACTATGAAATACATAATGACCTATGAAATCAAAATGGTTGGGCCGATTTAACTGAAATTTGAAATTTAGACCTTGAGTAGCGATGTGAAACAAAAATCTAAATTTTAAAAAATAGGACCAATCTCCTTTAATTCTTTAAGATGCAGCCGTTGAGTTTGGTGTACTATAATTCCTTATAAATGGTTAGGAACTTACTGCAAGATGCCATCATATTGCTTCAACGTTTTCCAACTTGATATATGTTTCTTTCTATGTTGGGGCAGATATGTTGGATGACCCCTACCTATATTTGATTGACACCCTAAAAATGTGCTAGTCTTTAATCGGTAATGCCATGTGTGTGGTTTCAAATTGTCTTATCAAAATTTTATGTGAAACCCAGTTCAGTCTGTTATGGTTTTCACATTCTACATTTCTTGTCCATTTTATTACAGGCGTGTCTGTGATATAATTACTGAGGCTGTTAATAAGCATAATGTTATATACGTGTCCTCGGCGGGTAATAACGGTCCAGCCATGACAACAGTAGGATGTCCCGGGGGTACTACTACAAGTGTTATAGGTGGGTATATAGGTTATATATTAAAGATCAAAGTGCTGCACATTTATTTTGTTCCCACTGATAGTCCACTGCCTTCCTTATAATGTTTATAGGCCAAACAATAGTTTATTGGACAGTATAAATAGAAATTCATAGTGCAGGGCCCATTGTTTGTAAATGCATTCTAAACCTGGCATTTATGTCTACATTTTCCAATGAATTATTGTTTGGCCTATAGGGCATACTCACACAAGTAACTACCCATAAAATCATTGAATGCTAATTATTTTAACACAATTTTACATCTATAGGAGTAGATGTCAAACGTCCCGTCCAAATTTCATCTCATTAAAGCAAGAATAAGGAAAATACTACAAACTTGAAAAATATATATATATATCTTAAAAATGCAGATTTCCCTATCTTTCGTGAAAAGTGGCAATTGTGGCTAAATCTCTTTGAATAAACTCCATATCAATATGTGCTCTTTTATCTTTCTTTTAATATTTGTTAATCCCAACACTTAAAATCAGAACTATATAAAGGCCCAATGTATTTTATGAACAAAAACGTGTCTCCCAGAGTAAGAATTTTAAACGCTTTACACACACGGTTTACATTTAGAAAATGGAAAATAAAAGGTTTAATATTAATATCTTATATATGTGTAGTTGCGTATGTAATGTAAGAGAAGGGATCTGGGGGCTATCTTTGTATTTTTGTCCACCCCTAGATTCAAGTACAGGGAATTAAAACAAATCATTGAATCATCAAAGGAACATGACCCAAAACATAATTCTTTTGTTGTTGTAGGAATCAAACTCTGTTTGAGCAACCTACTAATTTGGAGGCAAGCTCCATCAGTGTTGATCCAACTGATGAAACATGTGCGTGTCACACACTGCGGGTGCGTACTCTTTGACGAGCGACTTGGTAGACCGCATAGGTATAATGCATAGGCAAAACACATGCATGTAGTTGAATACACAATCTCAAACCCTGGAATGTATGACCATTAATTCTTCATTATCAGGGGCAACAACAATTTGTCACATTTTCACAGCCGAAAAAAGCATAAGGCATAACAGAACCTGGAAAAGTGTGCACTATATCAGAATTTAGAGTATATTGCTATAGGCGGACAAAGCAAGAGGGATAAAATGAATCCCGTTATTTTATCAAGTTCCCCAAACAGCACAAGTCTACAAAATCTAATTAGCTGTGATTATTATTATTTGTATTATTTATTATTTCTTTATTGAGGGTTTTACTGGTTCAGTGACAAAGCACTACTTTTCAACCAGGCCCCTCATTGTATAGAATGTGTAAAAGATATATATCATCAGTGTTTCCGCTAAGGTCGTATGGTGCGCCATTGGCGCAGAAGCGGTGAAAATTGGCGCAAAAAGTTGCTGAAAATGTGTGAGATAGATATTTTTCTAGCTTTGTTGAACTAATTTTCAGCCACAGCTAATGAATTTTGCACAAGCACCTTTTCACCTTTGTTAAAATTGCTCGAATTGGTGCAAGTTCAAAAACCTTAGCGGAAACACTGTATAGCATACACTATTTACAAGATATCATAAAGTATTTACAATAAGATACAAATTATAAGCATTAATAAATAAAGACTCCAAAAAAAGTATCGCCTCACCTTGAGCAAATTTAAATATGCTTATCTTACAGGTGTTGGTGCTTATGTCTCACCTGAAATGATGACGGCAGAGTATTCACTGAGAGAAAAATTACCCGGCATGGCGTATACATGGTCATCAAGGGGCCCAAGGTGAGTTCCTTGTGTTATATAATGCTTTGTTGTTTTAGGCCTTGGCAAATATCAAATGCTCATGAAAAAATATTTCAAAATAGCTCAATTAGAGGTTTGTAAAAAAGTATGTATTAACATGATCTAGGGATTTTATGGAGCGATAATAGTGAAATGAAAGTGAATAGGCAGTCACCCTGTTGCTAACTAATTATTCAATGAGTTTCAGCTTAGAGATCCAGTGGCAATTTTGTGATTGGTCAGGGAACATCAGATCGTATGTGTGGCAGTTGTTCATTGGTCAGTATCAATATGAATAATTAATAAGCCCAGTAAGTGATATGAGAGCACATGGAATTATGACTTTTATTCCACCTTTTGTTGCGTAAACATCTACATATTATTGCTCTGTATCTTTGCGTATCACAGTTCTGAGTGCTCAAAGTCATGAAGTTTATTTCTTCCAAATGGCTGTATTGTTATTTTATTTGTCTTTCATCTCAATATTCTTTGACCCGTTCATGTTAAGCAATGGATATAAGGCTGAATTAATCAGCTTACAATTACCCAATTACACTACCTGCATGATGTAAAAGCACTTGGGCTTGGCGTACAAAGACATTCGCTCGCCCGAGATGTTAACATCGATTTAGCAAATATTCAAGCATTGTAAAATGTTGTTCCCTCTGCATTTAAGTGAAAAAGTCAGAGTGGATATCGCAAACGAATATCACTCGGGCTAGGGATTTGTGAATATGGGCCAATGTGTCACAAGTATAAATTTTCAGCTTTTATTGTCAATGATTCCTGTGGTCGATTTCACTAAACAATTGCGATGCATCGTAGCTGCGATGCGTTCAGTGTGCAGCTAGACTGCATTTCACAAAGACATAAAAACCCTTCGCAAGCATGCGATGCATCGCAAGCGTGCAATGCGTCACAAGGTATACGAATATTGCACTTGGAAAATTCCAAAAAATCACAACTTTGTGACGAGCCAAAAGGTGATTGTAAATTTTTGATGAGCGAACGATGTGTTCGGTCTTACGATGCATTAACAATCCGTTTTAATGTTAGTGAAATCGACCACGGGTCTTTTTCACCAAGCTTGAGTTGACAAAGTTTGGTAAATCAACCATGTATTCTTGAGAAGTTTTAACATTTTTTGTATACCCATGATATACTAGCAAGACGCAGCTAGCATCTAACTAGACACTAATGGAGGCGCTAAAGTTGAAAATATTTGAACTTACTAGCGTGTGGTTACTGTTTACACAGCGTCTAAAATCAAATTAGATGCATCTTGCTGGTTTGTCATGGGCATTAGACGAGAAGGATAACAGTCCTCATTGTTAATATTTTGATTTGATTTTGATTGTTCACAGTGTGGATGGTTCATTAGGCGTTAGTATCTGTGCTCCAGGGGGCGCTATTACATCGGTTCCTAATTGGACGTTACGAGGGTCACAATTAATGAATGGCACGTCTATGTCGTCACCTAATGCATGTGGTGGGATAGGTAAGCCAGTTTCTTGTATTATTGAATAAGAGAGTGATTCAATGATAAGTAGTAGTAGTAGTAGTAGTAGTAGTAGTAGTAGTAGTAGTAGTAAGCCAAAGTTTTAAATTCGGTTTTATCCCCGTCACAGGGGTGGCCAGATTCACCTCACACTTGCGGCAACCGTCTTGCCCACTCATAGTTGCCGCCATCATAAGGATTTAAGTAAAACATTAATTTTATTAGGCAAAACCAAAAAACAAGTTTGTTTCCTGTGGGCTGTGCACATTTCGTTTTGGCATCATATATTTGCCCATTTCATTTTTTTATTTGGATATGTAAGAAACAAAAACAAAAATAGCCAATTTGATAAAAAGAATGGGGAAATTATTACTAAAGAAGTGTTTTCTTTCCAACAAACAATCGAAACCGCATAGGTTTCTTACTAAAAATTCATCACCCATGCAGATTTTCAAAGAAAATGTGCCTTAGCATCTCTTAAAAAATATAAAAAATAAAGTAAAACAAAATAAAAAAAACGCATTTAGGTTTTTTGACCACCCACAGGAAACAAACTTGTTTCTTTTTTTTCCTTTTTTTTTTGCCTTATAACATCGATCGCATGACATACCTGTCTATATAGCCAAACACATATTTCGAGAAAATCACGTTTGAAATTCTTTCTGATGAAACTGAGCTCAAGATCCATTTTTGTAGTGAAAAAATGTCATAAATTTTGTTGAATTGTATTCAGAACATTTCAATTTTTCATGTTAATACATTGATGTAATCAAAAAAAGTTGAGATTGGAATAAAATATGTCAATATTATTTATTTTGATGTTAGGTTAAAGATCAGTATTTGAAAAATTTGTGTGTTAATCTCTATATAGATCGGTATGTGATGCGCTTTCGTATGGTGAACCTCATGTAGAACACCCTTTATAGACCGATAGGTGATGCGCTAATTTGTATTATAGACTGGTATGTGATGCGCTTTACTGCTATCATTATAGAGAGTCCCTTACAATAACTGTCTGTGGACAGTCAGTTGGGAGAAATGTGTTACTTTGCACATTGACTATGCAAAGATTCCTTTATTGTATCATAATAAAATTACATTCATGGCTCTATTTCTTCTGAGTGAAGTTTGAATCTTTTTGATAACCCCTCGTTTACTCTCCATATTGCACTAAGCATTGACTTGCTTTTTAATCCGTAGATTTTGATGTATTGATGGATGCTTGTCTTTTTTATTTTCTGCAGCACTGGTCTTATCGGGTTTGAAGGCAGAAGGTATACCTTACACGCCACACAGTATACGCAGGGGCTTGGAAAACACTGCCTTAAAAGTAGATAATTTATTAAGCTTCACTCAGGGCTATGGCCTAATTCAGGTAAGAGCTACGGGAAAAGATTAGTAGTAGTAGTAGTAAGCCAATCACAGTCTTCCACGATTGAGCGTATCCAGAAGAGGGCTGTAAAAATTATCCTTGGTCACAAGAATTACATTTCTTATCATCATGCTTTATCCCATGATGACCTCCTCTTAAACTCTGATCTTCCGCTTCTATCCAAACGTCGTGATATTGCTACTCTGTGTCAGCTTTTTAAGATCTTTCACAATCTATGTGCCTCTCCAAATCCATTCCAGCCTCACTCCCGTCCTGGTCTACGTCATCTGAACTCATGTGCCGTGAACATTCCTTTCCGTCGTCTGACTCTTTCTCAGAGATCCTTCTACTCTTATGCTCCATCACTTAGGAACTACTTACCTGAAACCATTGTTCAGTCTGCATCCCTTCAAGCCTTCAAATTGGCTGTTCAGGACCATCTTCTCTAGTTGTTGTTTTTTATTATTTAGTCTTGGCATGTTTCATCTTTTTTTTCCTTGTGTAATGTTTTTTTTTTTCAGAGCATCCCTTTAATTTATTGTTCTTCAATATTGGGTTTTGCCTGGTGTTTTCACCAAATGTTATAAATAAATAAAATAAAAACACTGTTGATTTGAAATGCCTGTCTTCCAGGAGGGAGGCCCACTGTGTGAATTTTGCCAAATCACTGTCTAATAGTGTACGTACCTTTAGTCTCCTTCCTCCTAGAAGAAAGGATTGCCGTAGCAGAAGTCTGAGAAATGATGAACAGTTCTCTCGATACTTTGCACGGACGCATAGATTTGCCAACAGTTCTATCCCCTACTTCATTAATTTGCTTAATAAGTAGGTTTTTTCTGCTGCTTCGTGGCATCATTCCTTTGCACTTCTGCACTGCCTTCAATGATCTTATTTTCTTGTTTTCCTTGTATTTGTATAGTATTTCATGTATTTTGCACGTTCAATTCGGCTTTTAGCCACAATACATTGCAAATAAAATATATCTGAATCTGAATCAATATTTTGAATCCGGTTTTATCCCCGTCACAGGGGTGGCCGGATTCATCTCACACTCGCGGCAACCGTCTTCACTCCCTCCCTCCACCGCACCCGATTCAATGCGTCCTCCCTTCCCAAACCAACCCTTTTAATCTCTTCCTCCACCTGCATCCTCCAAGTCTTTTTGGTCGCCCTCTACTCAAGCCATCCACCACAAAATCAAGGCCCCTTCTAAGAACATGCCCTTCATCCTTCCTCAGCACATGCCCATACCAACGCACACTATTCGCCTTCACTAAACTGTCCACTGCTTCTTCCACACCGAACATCTGCATCAAGTCCTCAGTCTTCTTCCTATCCCTCAACTTCACAACACACATAGATCTCATCATCGCTCTCTTCGCCCTCCTCAAAAATTCCCATCTCATTTTTGCCCAGACACCATGTCTCGCTGCCGTTCAACATCACCGATCTCACACAGCTCTTATACACCGTTCCTTTAATCTTCAATCTTCGACTAAATAAGCACATGCATATTCACGAGTATACATAGTATCTTTCGTAGATAATAAATATTTTTGAATTCTTCAGAAGAGGTTTTATCCAAGATGTGTTTTTTTTTTGGTGGGGGGGGGGGTTCAAAAAGGCTATGGGCTAAATGGAAATTTTTTTTTGAATTCACTCTTTTTTTGGGGGGTAGATAATGATTAGTTTTGAATTCTTCAGAAGAGACTTAAGATTAGTAACCTTCTCATTAGGTTAAAAAAAGAGCTTTTTCTCAGTTTCCTTTGTCCCCAAACTCCAAACGCTATACAGGTTGGTTGAGTGGTTTTTTAGTCAAAATATATCAAGTCAAGGCTATATATAATGCCGTTTTTTTTGTGTGTGTGTTTTAAGGTCACTATTTTTTTCCTAACTGTGGGCCAAATTTTCTTCTTTTATCTGTTGATGTTAAAAAAATTAAAAAGAGCAAAAACTCTATTGAAAACCTAAAAATGGAATGAAAGAAAGAAAGACAGAAATGCAATAAAATGTGAATTTTTAACCTCATGTGCACAGGAAGCTGCAACAAATTTCTATTTTTTCTTGGCCTTATCTTCTCTTTTTCTATATTACAGGTGGATAAAGCTTTTGATCACATCATGCAGCACGCTGACTGCCCGGCTAGGAACTTACGCTTTCATGTTATGTGTAATAGCAATCGTGGGATTTATCTCAGGGAAGCTACACACCTCCATAAACCTAGTGAACATACAGTAACTATAGATCCTGTGTATGCGGAAGAAATAGGTAAGCATCGCAAGAAATTTGCGCTTTCATGTCATGTGTAAAGGCGATCATGTGAGATTTATCTCAGGGAAGCTACACACCTCCATAAACCTAGTGAACATACAGTAACTATAATTTAACTCAAGGTTGTTTTTCATTCATTCGCGGGGGTTTTATTGCCGATGCTTGTTGTTAAGCTGTTCTGTGTAGCACTAACTTTCGCACTTATCGACAGTGCATGATTTTTTGATTTCGATCGCTGATTGCCACGCGATTCATGCATGTTAAGAGTGGCGTGCACAACACGACTTGTAAATGAAAAACAACATTGAGATGTACTTAATAGATCCCGTGTATGCAGAAGAAATAGGTAGGCCTTGCAAAATGTATTCATGTCATATTTAAAGAAAACCTGAGGGATCTATCTTTAGGTTTTACTATACCTCATAAATATTTATCAGGAAATCACAAAATACAATTGGTCAGTTAAACCTGATGCGCTTGACAGTATATTGCCTACTTCCCCCAAGTGCGCTTAACACCCAGGCAAAAAATTGAAAAACTATCGCACCCCTACTATCGCACCCCCGTAATCATATCACTTTTCAGTTGTTGGAAATTCATACTGTGATTGATTAGAATGGACATTTTCGAGTTATATTTTGATGTGTTGACACCAAATTCAGTGAAATATTTATGAGGTATAGTAAAACAAATACAACATGGTTTTTTTCCAGAAGTATTGAGAATTCCTGATCCCTCAGTGTTGGATGCGTTTAACTATTTCCCTCCGCTTCGCGTCGGGAAGTAGTCACACGCATCCAATACCTCGGGATCAGTAATTTTCACTACTTCCCTCTATACCATGTTGTATTTGTATAATATCATAGCTCACCATTATCAACCAAGTTAATACACTTTTACTATAGGTCGTGTGTATGGGTAGGCGGGTAACAGAAAACTCAGAATTAATTGTGAATGGCCTTATATATTGTAAATGGTTAAATTTCCATTTTGTCTTGCAGCACCACAAGAGAAAATAGCTTTCAATCTTCATGCGTGTCTCACAACAGATGCATCGTGGGTAGAGGTCCCATCTCACTTAGAAATCATGAATACCATCAGGTCTTTCTCCCTCAAGGTGGACCCTAGAGGACTACCAGAAGGGGTCCATTATACAGAGGTGAGTTGTCAGATGCATTGTGGGTTGAGGTTCCGTCTCATTTAGAAATCATGAATAACAAATTGAGAAGACCAAACCTGGACATTGATTTCTAGATTCTAAAAAGTAATTTAGTTTTATTTTTTACAAAAGCAAATTTTAGTTGGGCTTTCAAGAAATTTGTGGCGCCAAAAATTCTTTTTGGCCTTATAGCCAAAATCGAAGGTTTTTGTCTGAAATTAACATCACCATTGTGTTCAACATGCAACGTTGCATGCAGATATGTATATTTTTATATGGATGTAACTTTTAGTTGGTGAGTTACAGAGCAGCGTTTCTGCTAAGGTTTTTAAACATACGCCAATTCAAGTAATTTTGGACAAAGTTGAAGAGGTGATTGCACCAAAATCAATCAATCAATCAATCTTTATTTTTAGTTTTCATCTCACATAATAGACAATGATAATTTATAATGAAACAGTTTAAAATTATACTACATAAGTCTATACAGAGATGTGGATGCCATCAAAAACGCAAAGCGTGTGGCAGATGGCACCCATATAATAGGGTTACAAGATGAGAAAAAAAATGTAAATATATATCAAGACACATTAAACATAAAAACATTAATGGCGATATTTCATACGTCTCAGTACCGTCTGTATAAAATAAATCTAACGGGTACAATATTATTTAAGATATGTAAAATAATTATACTTGTATAATAAAAGTAATTATACACGTACTATGCCTTCCTAGAAGGTGTATTTAGACGTACCACAAGGGATTTGTTTCATAAAAGTAGTTTATTGACGTCAAATTAGGGTGCAAGATAAACGATGGACATGGACATTAAATCAAGGTTTATGCGTACTAAATGTTGATTGCATGGGATTAATATTGAGTGAGGATGTGCTTTTTAAGATTTGTTTTAAAGGAAGCAAGGGAAACCGATTTTTTAATGTTAGCATCTAGTTTATTCCAGTTGCTGTGGCTGGACATTGGCTCAATAAAGCTAGAAAAATATCTTTCTCACACATTTTCAGAAACTTGTTGCACCAATTTTCACTGCTTCTGAGCCAATGGCGCGCCATACGGCCTTAGCAGAGTAAAATCTTTTTCTAAAATGAAAGGTTAACACTAACCTTAAAGTGATTCTATAGAAGACTACCAGAAGGGGTCGGTTAGATGGAGACAAGATTTGATGCTTTGAGACTATCAAACAAGAAGACAAATAATTTGTTTGTGAAACAGTACAATGCATTTGTTTGTTTGTTTGTTTATTTCATTTTCACAGACGTATTTTTTGTGTGCTGGTGTAGCGTGTGTGTGTGTGTGTGTTGAGTTTCAGCAATCAGCAAAAATGGCAGCTTTTGTCCTATAATTTGGTATCTTTTCAAAAGTTCAGATAAGAAACAAAAGTTTAAAAAAAAATATTTTAGTTTGGATTTTCGGTGGTTTGGTGGCTTTTTTGTCAAAACAGATCTTTTTTTTTTCAAAAGCTGACATCGCCATCATTATTGGTATAAAAATTTGCTTCTAGAAATTTACTTTAATATGGTTCACAAAATGAATTTCAGAGTTTTAATTTATATGCAAATAAAGTGTCTACCCCAGCCTTAGTTTGAAACTTTTCTTTTTAAAATAATATCTTGGAATGATTTTCTCAATCAAGGCCCGTAAAGTTAAAATATTTTCAGAATCAAGAAGTTGGGTCAAATTCTTAATGCTTTTTATCATTATGTTAAAAATTACCAGGAGACCAATGAGAAAGCAGCACATAATAGACATTCTGCTAAATCAGACTGTACTGCTCCTAATATTAGGAACTTCGGAATTTTTTTTTTTTTTTAATATTTTTTTTTTCAAAAGCACCTAAATTATGAAATTTGGGTGCATTTTCCACTATTTTCAAAATATTTTTTTTTAATTTAATTTTGTAGGGTCGGTCGTGAGGGCAACACAACAATTTATTTTTTTGGCCTTATTGGCCTGTATATGCGCAAAGCAGTTACACCTGGAGTAAAGTTTATCCTGGACTATTTGAAATCTTATAATTTGAAAAATTACAGTTACTAAGGATTTTTTGGTAAATCATGCCTTTGAACAAAATTTTGAAATTTTATTTGTGGATGATTTGCACTTAATATGTTAGAAAATAAAAGTTAATTACCAAAATATTAGGAAAATTTTTATCAAAACATTCTGGTAGGTGGAAATTTAGCATTTAATTTTGTTTGATTACCTTGGGAAAGAGGTCATTCTGTAAATTGTAAAAGTTTGACTTAGTCCATTAGCCCCCCCCCCCCCCAAAAAAAAAAAAGAACTCTGTCTCACCTTCCTTAGGCCCAAAACCCCAAGCACTACGCGTTTTGTTTTGTTTTTTTAGTCAAAAAGGTTATGCGGACGTGGAAATCTTTTTTTTTTATTACGTTTTTAGGTCAGGGGTTTTTTTTACCTCTCGATGTAAGAAAAAAATAAAAAGGTAAAAAATCTCATGAAAACCTAAAAAAAAAAGAAATGCGGTAAAATTTGGCCTTACTAATTGTAGTTCGAGTCTAACTCTTTTGTGCCTGTATGCCTCTTTCTTACAAGGCCAAGAAAAAAAAATTGTTATGTTGCCCTCAAGTGGAATTTCTGAAAAAATGAGTCGGTCAGTCTGAATTTTTTTTTAATACTTTTTTTAAAAAGCACCAATATTATGAAATTTGGGTGCATTTTCTACTATTTTCAAAATATTTTCTCAAAAAACACCCAAATTGGGTGCTTTCCCGACCCTTTTTTTTTTTTTTTTTAATTTTTGAATAAGGTCGGTCGCTGATCGCTGAGGGCAACACAACAATTTTTTTTTGCCTTACATACAATAACGGCGATCTACTTGAGCAGGCGCCTTGATTTCCTCTCTTAATCTTTGCCAAAACAATCTCTGTCCAGCTCTATTTTGAGGGAATCTTAGGATTTCTTTCTTGCAAAGAAGCTTACGAAGCGACAATGTCATCTTGTTATTTGGAATGTCATTCAATGAAACCAAAACAAGGACATCAAGATTTTCTTCTAGAAGCCTCATTTGGGCCATCTCCATTTCATGGTAGCACCATTCACTGGCAACAAAACTTGGAGACAAAATTAAGATGGTTTTGTGGCTTAGTTGGATGCTGTCTGAGATACTTTCTATTAAAGAACTCCCAGGCATAAAGTCTCTGCTCTTGATACACAGCTTCACTGGTTCAGGGCCTTCTTCCATGTTGGGTTGTAAGCTTTCATACACCCATGTGTCGTCATCAGACATATCATTGTAAGCAACATAGGCATTGTACCTCAGTTGGAGCATTTCAAACTCCTCGTTGTTATCAGGGAATGGGACATAATTTCTATACAGCAAGAATAGTTTATATTTGATATACCATTGGTAGCGAATGAGACATAAGATCACCATCATAAAGAGAATACCAGACAGAGTGCCGATGCCAATATAAAAGTTAGTGTATGATCTGCAGTCTAGCTCAATCTCAGTGACACTCATTCCTTCAAAATTTTCAGGAGTTGTACATGCATACTGGCCAGGTTCTAACCAAGTATCGGTGTCATATAATATCCATTTCTGGAATCGCTGTATTTCACATGTACAAGTAAAAGGATTGTCCTGTAAATCCATCCAAGTAAGAACAGGTTTGATGGATGATGAAAGCAGCCAAGATGGAACTTGTGTAATTTGATTCCTTACAGCACTGAGATGCTTTAAAGAGGTCAGGAGTTCCAGTCCTGATAAAGATACAACATCATTGTCATCAATGGAAAAATATACCAAGTATTTGAAGGCAGTGGCAATAGTTTTATCGATTATTTTGATTTTGTTGCCATTCAGATTAAGCATCGTAAGATTTGGGGATTTAATGATTGATACATGTTCAAATGTTTCAAGTTCATTTCTTGCCAGAGTAAGGTTTTGAAGGCTAAATATGCTGATATTAATGTGCTTTGGATCTAATGATTTCATTTTACTCACCGAGCCAGATAAATCAAGATTTTTTAACTCAGAACATTCATTAAGTGCTAACTCAACCAGGAAAAACCTTGATACATAGTCAGTAATGACTAAATCAGTTAAAGATGGGAAAATAAAACATAATGTTGTATTCTCAAAGGTCATGGATATAAGGCTCACCTCGAAAACAGTAAGTGAGGGTAATTGAAATGACTGATCAAAGATCAGACGACTATAGGAATAGTGCAGTGATCCTCCAACAATTAAATGCTGCAAGTTTTGAAACAACACAAGCCATTTTGTGCTGATTTCATAATTATACAGTCTGTTATTTGCAAAGTTTAAGTATGTCAAAGATGATGCGAAAGAAATCATGTCTCGTTCTTTCATTGTTTTGATTAAGTTTGAACTGAGGTCAAGGTGTATAAGTGATTTCAACTGGTTGATAGCAGAGGGCACGGCAACAAGTTGGTTGTCACTTAAATCTAAACGTCGTAAAAAATTCAAGCCATGAAAGGCTTCCTGTTCTAAATGTCGCACAAAGCCTGTTATTTTCAATTGAATGAGGTTAGGTGTCCATTTAAATGTGCGATTCTGAATTTTATAGGCATCATTTGTCTGCAAACCAAGGTGTTTTAATGATTCATTCATTTTCGCAAGACCTTGAAAAATCAAGTTATTTAAAATAGAAGTGTCATTGTTAATCACTGATACAATTATAAGTTTTTGGAGGGGTGATGACATAGATCCGAGAGCGGGTTACATATCAAATGTGGTTACGAAAGTGGTTAGATATGTGAGTGCTTCAAATGCCGAGTTGTCTACATGGCATGCATAGCAGGAGTAATAGAACTCATGAATGGAAATATGTTTCAATGGCTCAAATGTAGCTTTTGTAATCTTATCTTTGTACATAATCATGTGCAGTATTTCAAGACTGTATAAAGAAGGGAATCCAATTGAACCAAGTGAAGTCCCAGCAAACTCAATACGCAATGTCTTTAAAGAGTGCAATGCTGCAAAAGTCTGGTGAGGGACAGCAATTAAAGTGTTAAATCTCATGTCTAGAAAAATCAGTTTATGCAAGTCATTAAAAATATCACTTGGTAAATTTTCCAGATCATTATCAGACAGATCCAACATTGAAAGATTACCCAGCCCTCTGAATATCTCTGGGTCTATTATTGATATCATATTGTTGCTCAAATCAAGATTCACCAATACTGTCAAGTTTTTAAATGGTGATCCATGTATAGCTTCTAATTGGTTGTAACTCAAATCCAACACAGTTGTCCAATTCATATCCAAAAATGGTATTGTTTGGAAACTTCTGTAAGAGCAGTCAAGTTTGCTTGATTCATACATCTTGCAAGGCAAGCTTCCCAATGTGTTTTCTTGAAACAAAAGGTTTGATGCAACCGTAACAATGTAGTATATCAAAAGAAAAAACAACATGTTGGTTGAAATGGTATGCTGAGCATCCATTGTGAATCTCCTAGTTGAAAAATAAAATCTGCTAGAGCTGAGCAGGAACTATTAATACATCCGAGCAGATTGAACTGAATGCTCTTGGCATGAAGACCCGTTATATGGCTATAGCTTTTTTAAATAGATTAGATATAGTTAGATATAGACAATCAATTCAGAATCTTGTTCAACACAACAGCATGTATAGCTTCTGCAGAAAAATCACACTGTGCCATTACTCTGGAGTGTTGATTAGAAACAGTGTTGCCTTTTTAATGTTGTCTTGTGTTTGGCATGACTTCAAATAATGGCTGTGTTCCGACTATCATGTTTTTGTGCAATATGTATTGGAACCAAAATGTTTAACAAAATAGTGTTTCTGAAAGTGAAATATCAGTCACTTTCATCTCAGAAAAAAGCAAGAAATTCTATACCCATTGTGTACTTTCATTTGATGATTGACAGCTAGTGTATTGTAATGATTTTGTAATTATGAAGCTGGTTATTACAAAGGTGCCAAAGTTCAGTCAGTGTGATTCAAATTCCCTTGGGTACGAGCTAACTAGCTGAATTTCTTGTAGGAAGCTGTACAAAATTTGGAGAACAATGACTTAAATATGTGATAATCAAAATTCTGCACCACTTCAGGGAAACCTTCAGGATTTACACCACCAATGACATTTCCTATGTTTTTACATGTAAATTCCTTCAATTTGACCATGATTTTCACATATTTCCTTTGAGTACCATCTCCTGAAATGTCTTTTTTCTCAAAATTCATTTCAAAAACCACTAAAAAATGGCCAAATTTACCTAGGGTGTCCGGCTTGATTTTCCGGTAAGCAGCCTGGAATTGGAGTCTAACCCCGTCCTCCAGTGAAATTCACGGTGCTGCCAGTCTGTCCATTCAGACCTGGGGAGAAAAATAAAGACACAATAATCTTCAAAAATATTGGGATTTTTGCTTCTTTTATATCTTTCTGATAACACAGATACCTAAACAACACATTTAGAATAAAAAATGACCAAGTAAATCACATTTTCTGATTTTTCACATCTTTATTTTAGGAATTAGCTGGTAAAGACGGCCTCGATTTTGGAAATAAACACTGAATCTAGTCATGGGCGATATATAATTGGTGGCGTAAAACCTTCAGGGTCTGAAATGGCTCGTTTGTTCCATAGCATTTCTTGCAAAGTGGTGCTCAGCAGAATATAAATTTTGAAAAGCATGTTTGGGTTTTTTAAATCCTCGTCCACTTGGGGGATTGCCACCCCTCCCCTAACGGATTGTCGCCGATTGCCCCTAAACACGAAATAAAGTCTTAAGTAATTGTTTTTACATCCTTTGCGGTCATTTTGATGAAAAAAGTTGGGATGCCACCTTAGGTGGGGTAGGGTGGGCCATCAAAGTCAATGGGTTGGGTGGTAACCACCCTCATAGAAAAGTCACAATTTTGAAAAATATCTGCATGCTAAGAAGCTTAAACTTACAGGACATGTTAGAACTACCATTTCCTTTATTCATTAGCAAAAACCTGATGAAAATTTGATATTTAGAACTTTTATTGCAAAATTTTAGAATTTTTATCAATTTTGGCCGAAAATCAGATTTCGGACAAATTTTTCAACCTGAAGTACTTTAGGACGTCATAATTACGTAACGCCTTGGCCGATTTGCATGATTTTGGTATCAATGGAAAGAGGAGACCCTACCCTATACTATGATATAACAACCACACTTTTGGCATGTCAATTTTATTTTCACAACCACACTCCCCTCCCCCAGGTGATGACATAGTAGAAAATAGCTTGGGTGGACAAGGGTTAAGGAGAGCAAAATAAAAGGAAACAATTTCGAGTATCAGTTTGTGTGTTTCCTTGCATTTATATTTAACCTAAAATGACCATCCAATGTGCATAACAGCATTGTCCGTGGGTCAGTTTTAAGGCTCTAATGGGGTACATGGGTAATTTGTCCTTTGATAGCCATTATCACCTATTTAAAACAGTTCAAACTATTTAAAAAAATCTGTTGACCCCACCAAGAGTTTCATCCCACTCAGGTCC
This sequence comes from Ophiothrix spiculata, assembly GCA_000969725.1. Classification (NCBI taxonomy): domain Eukaryota; kingdom Metazoa; phylum Echinodermata; class Ophiuroidea; order Amphilepidida; family Ophiotrichidae; genus Ophiothrix; species Ophiothrix spiculata. Next base: position 52,173 of record JXSR01S003910.1, read on the forward strand.
TATTATAAGCAGGTCGCGGCTTCCACGCTGCAGGCAACACCCTTCAATCACTAAGCATGCTGAGTGCAGTGCACCACAGTAATTAGAAAAATGTGGAAAGTTGAGCTTAAGCTGATTAGTTGAAGAACCCTGCCCTAGAAATATTGCATTGTAATTGTGAAACCTGTATTAGAAACAAAGTATTGAAAAAGTGATATTCTTAGAACTTTGATCTAGATGCATTGAATACCTTTCAGTTAGGGGAGAATATTATATATTGTTTAGGGTTGCAATATTAATTCATGAATGTGACAGTTTTATTTGGTCAGTAGTAGATTGTTATTACAATATATTGCATACCAGTGTTCCCACTAAGGTTTTTGAGCTTGCACCAATTTGAGCAATTTTGACAAAAGTTGAAGAGGTGTTAGTGCAAAAATCACATGCTGAGGCTAAAAATTTAACTGAATAAACCATGAAAAGGCATTTTTTGCACACATTTTCAGAAACCTGTTGTGCCAATTTTCCAGATTCCTGCACCAATGGTGTGCCATGCGACCTACTTAGTAATACTGATGCATACATTAATATATTAAATTAAAGCTAAGCTTTTTGGATAATACTTTGAATAAAAAGCACAAATTGGTAAAAAGTAATAATCTCAACAACATATTTGACATAGTTGAAAATTTATTTGTGCTTTTCCCCTTTTTTTTTGTTTTCAGGTGTGTGCGTATGATGTACAGTGCCCTCAGAAAGGTCCACTATTTAGAGTACCGATCTCAGTAATCAAGCCACAAACACTGTCAGCCAGTACACAATATACGGTAGAATGTTTAGAGTCGGAGTTCAAGCCCGGTCAGACAAAGAGGACATTTATGTCTGTACCCGCTGGTGCTACGTGGGCAGGTAAGTTGCCATGGTAACAATTTTTTACCAAAAATCTTTTTTTTTTTTTTTTTTTTTTTTTTTTTTTTTTTAATAATTAAGTTTAAAAAAGCGTGTTAAGTGAATTGATTTTAAAGTGAATGAAAGAAATAACAAGGTAAATGAATTGTTTGACATTTTCTAGTCAATACAGCTGTGGATGTGGCTACATTCAACAACATGCAGCCACATAGTCTTTTTAACCCACCATTGCTTTGCATGCACACAAACTAAGTATTTATTATTATCTTTCTAGAAATGATATATAGAATTTACCATGGAATTAAAAAATAAAAACATCAACAAGGTTGATAAATTTTTGCGACACTAGTTTTTAAGAATGTTATGATAAAAATATAAAACATTGAAATACAACTTTATAATAACCTTTAAAAAACAATCACGTTATAGACCGACCTACACTGACGTCACTAATTACCACAAAATTGAAGGATATCGTCTTGACTACAAAATGGTGGACTTCATCTTCCAAAAGTTTTCAATTAAAAATCTCAAAAAATTGATCATCTTGGCACATCATTTGAGACTTGCCAGTAAAACAATGTATTCTATTACCTTTCTGATATACTGGTTTCAAAATATAACAAGTATTTACTTTAAAAAATCACAATTTACCTGATCGAACGCAACACATGGAAAGGGGAAAGTTTGATTTGTTTACGTTCGTCACGACTGTAGTACAATACTACGATCATAACGGCTACGAACAATGACCGCTACTGATGTATGCTACGTCCAGGAAGTTGAGTCTGAATAAGAGATAAATCACCCGGATGCGTAGATGGCTCTATGGTAAATAATGATGCTGCAAAATTGAAATTCTTGCACAATAAGAGAACAAACACATCAAAACTCAACCGGCAGTTGACTACCTAGAACTACTGGTTCTAGGCAGTTGCTATTTTTATGAACAATGGCAACATCTCAGATTGCAAGTTCTAGGGGGTCATCTGCCGGTTGGGTTTTGAAGTGATCCTTAGAATACCTTATATCTTGGATATTTCTTCTCAAGAAAAGATCGACTTGAAAAAATATTTCCTTTTTTCCTACAGAGATAACAATGTCATCGTTAGACAAAGACCAGGCATCAAAGTTTGTGATCCACGCAGTCCAAATCCAACATCAATCAGCATATAGAAATAGTGAATTCTACAAGTTTCTTTCGTTACAAGAGTTAGGCCAAGTCCACCACAGTTTCTCTGTGGTAGAAGGCTTAACGTTAGAGTTAGTTGTAGCCAAGTGGTGGGCGAGTTTAGGCAAAACCAAAGTCTCCTATAAAATTGTGTTTCATGGACTAGCACCAAATCAAAGAACATTACAAATGGTGAGTTTTTTTGCAATTATTTATAATGGCAGAGTTTGAGGAAATAAAATTGTTAATCTAGAAAAATAAAAATTGGACTATTTCTCAACTCCCCCATCTTGCCATCTACTTATAAAAATATAATTCTTAGATACCAGATCCCACTTTTACAATTATTGCAATCTGACGGTAGCACTAACAGCTACAGTGTCCTGCACAGAAATTGTTGAAAATTTAACGGAATGTGAGTTTTTTTGCAATTTTTTATGATGTTGGCAAAGTCTTGAGGAAGTGTTGTTTTAAATTTAGAAAAATAATAACTAGACTATATCTCAACTCCCCATCTCGCTATCTACTTTTAAA
>JXSR01S003910.1:68765-79724 GCA_000969725.1 Ophiothrix spiculata
CAAATTTCCATATGCATATGAATGTTCATATTTGGGTGTTATGCATTGTATTATGTTCATGCTTTAAATATTAATCAGAATGTATCATGCTTGCATCGGTTGTGAAGTGGAGAAGTCTTATCGAGGGTTTACAGCATCTGCATTTCAACAATTCCGATGATTTCTACATGCCTGCAGGTGAAATAAGAAAATAATAATTCATAATTTTGGCACACAAACCAAGTCTTATCGATTTGTAGTCAGAATTAATCAAGTTCTTTAACATGCGACACCGATTCATAGAGAATAATCGATTTTTAAAATTACCTCTGAATTCAATTGTTACAAATTGATTAATTACACGCATAGAACCATTTTCAGTATCAAATGAGAACAGGGTCAGGGGTTACTGTTATACGGCATTTAACGGGTCAATAATGCTATGGTATGCTGTCACATTGAATTGAATAGTGAGCGCTGTGGAGCGAATCCTGATCACGGCTACTCAAGGTGTGTATTCATGGTATTCATGGTTGTACCTTCAGTGTGTCGTTCAGGAATTAGCCAGAAGTGAATTCAGAGGTAATTTTTAAAAATCATCTGCTTTTTACAAATCGGTGTCGCTTGTTGGAGAATTTAGTTCATTCAGACTTCAAATCGATGAGACTTGATTGGTGTGCCAAAATTATCAGAAAAACATTAATTTAATTCATCTGCAGGCATGTAGAAATCATGGGTAGGAACTTATGATGAGGAGTTTAGATCATTCATCTTGAAAGCACGACAAGGTCACTGCTTGTTGCCTTGCAAATACAGCCTTGTTGCTCTCAACCCTTGATAGGTAGTTTGTTCCAAAGACTGGTGGTATATGTCATATACAGCTGTGTACCATAGCAATGCAAAGTTGTTGAGCTGCAGAACATAGCGCTATCAAGCAGCTCATTTTGAAATTGATACTCTAAGTTTTGCTCTTTTGCTTTGAATCCTGTGCTTTTTATAAAATGACACATTGAATAAACACATTGCATGTGTGTATTGTATGTATTTTTGAGAAAGTCAGTTGCAATAGTCATCCACTTTGGTAATATTTAATCATATGTTTGTTTTCCCTAAGTACACAATTTTGCATGCATGTAATTAACTTTAAGTTCAAAACAAAAAGGATATTCCCACTTTGATCAATAAATAAAATATTACCAAAGCATCTTTTCTTTTTTTACTTTTGATTTTGCATGATGGTATTTGACCCTGTGCTATATGACCTTTGACCTCCAGGTCAAGATGACTAGTGGGAATCAGGCAGGCTGTGTGTCAGAAGGCAAGCGTAACCAGGGATCTCGTGCTGTAAGTCTGGTTAGGCAAGCCACAGAAAAAATTAACCTCTATCAGTTGAAACTTTATTTGTTGAATACCCTCTGCATTCATTAGAGTTAGTTAAGGGTTAATAAAGGTTAGGGTTTATCAGATGTTCAGTGATCATTTTAAATTTTATAAGGAAATGAAAAAGTTGAAATTTGATGCAAAGGGTATTCAAGTGTTCATCCTGTTTTAAATTTAAGCATGGGGAATTTAAATACTCTGATTTTATTATTTTTTTTTTTTTTTTTTTGTCCATTGCAATTACTAACTTTGTATCAGTCTTGAAAGCACATGAATACCAATATAGATGAATTCAAGATTTGAAAGCGATATGTGATTTATCCAAGGAACTTATATAAGGGAATGTGGACTTGCCACCATTTTTATTTTGACTGCCGTGTAAATCCTATGGGATGACAGCCATCTTGGGTTGTCACTCATGGAGGGCGAGTAATTGCACCTCCGGCATATTACGCCTTCGTGTGCCACACTTCAAGAGTCTTCAAAACAGATTAGCGAGAAAATTGGCGTACTTAAATCAGAGCAAGCCGCAACACACACTACTTGAAACGTAGACACAGTTTGCACGTGAAACATAATGACACATATGTGTCAAGTGAAGATTAACATGATCTGCTTGGATATCAGGCAAACTCTGAATATATCCGGAGGTACAATAATTCTGCTTCATGGGTGACACAATATGGCAGCAAATACAGATTCCTCAATAAAATATACTTGGATTTGTCAGTAGTACTAGTAGTGGCCTCTGTTTTAACCATTTGAAGAAAAGAAGCAGTGAAAAATAAATGTTAGCTTTTGATCAGCTTGTGATATGTTCAGCAATAAAAAATACCTTTGCCGGAAAATTGCAAACAAGTCAAGAAGACAACAGTTATCTAAAATGAAAGAGATATCGCTAAAAAGGAGAAGTAAATCCACCTGATAACCATTGCTGTTATCTGAATTCTTTTTATATTTAATTGCTTGTGATTTTTGTACTCTTCCCCCCCCCCTTTCACCCTCAAACTGATCTTTGCTCTTCTAAACCCTGTGGTCTAATCACATTGGCTGTGCCGTGACGGTTCCTGGTTATATATACTTGGTCTATAAATTCCCAATTCATTGTTTTTGTGCCTGTAACAAGCAATTGAACTTTGGTTAAAGAGCTCTACTATTTTTGAATTGATAGTCTCTAGTAGTTTACCAGCACTGAAGCTTTTGTATTAGTGGGTTCTTTATTCTTAAATCGTTGAGAATCAAGAGTTAAATCCATTGAAAAGTTCTACTGTTTTCAAATTGCTGGTTTCTAGTATTCATCTAGCACCTGAGATTTGGAAGCTTTCAGAATAATGGAGTAAATTGGTGGCCTAGTGGAATAGCTCCTGAATCTTGAATCTTTAAGATTTGAGAGCTTAATCCACTAATAAAGAGTCCCTATGCAAAGTATTAACTCTCATGTGCTCTTCCGTGACCGAAGGTTAATATTGCATGTTTTGATGGTAATTTTTGTGCTACATTTTTGCGCTTTTGGCGCTAATGGGTATATACATGCTTGGTCCAAAAATTCATTTTAGGTTTAAATTCTTTTGAAATACAGCCTATTATCGTTTTATTTTTATGTTGGATAAATAGGGATATAATGGTTCAGGATCTAGACCATCTTGATAAGTTTCAGGTTTCCTTATGTGGAGGTTGTTTTTCTTCAAATGCATTCATTCTGTTGAAAAGTTTGAATGTTCAGGTATTTTCAACCTTCCTCTCTACAAATGTTTTTGTTTATACAGGGTGTCCCAAAAGTATTTCTATACATTTCCCCTACCAAAATATGTTTGTAGTTTCACATTACAACCTATTTCATAGGAGACAAAATTAGGAATGTTGTGCGATTTTTGGGACATCCTTTATCTCTTCTTCTAAATTATTTATTTGTTGTGTTTATTCAAAGATTCAGAGTTCATAGGGCCAAGGAAAAAAATTGTTGTTGCCCTCAAGTGAAATTTCGGTCAAATTTTTTTTTATTTTTTTAAATGATTTTTTTAGCACCTAAATTATAAAATTTGGGTGCATTTTCAATTATTTTCAAAATATTTTCTCAAAAAACACCCAATCTGAACAAAATTGGGTGCTTTCCCGACCCTATTTTGTTTTTGTTTTCAATAGGGTCGGTCGCTGAGGGCAACACAACAATTTTTTTTTTTTGGCCTAGTCTAACTCGGTCTGTTCTAACAATATATGTCAGTGATGTGACTGTCAGTCTGTGTTTCTATCAAATAGCTACTGTTGTCAAATTGTTTGTATAATTCTTGTGGGATTTGTGATATCTTTGGGCTGCCATTTCTAACCCATTTATTGTTTTTAGGAAAATACATTTTGTCAAAGTTTGTCATGTTGTTTATGTGGACAAAACTCGCTTCACATTAATATAAAAAATTATGTTTTGACAGAATATATATCTAGCAAGTTTTAATTTTGCTTTTATTGTTAAAAATACTTACCTTACCAATAGGCCACGCTTTTGTGAGATTTGGGCCCGAAATTATGCTCCTGGAGCAGTATCTAATACATGCCCTGGGAGCATGTTTTAATATTGCCTTGCAAAATGGCATGCTCCCGGAGCATGTATTAGATACTGCTCCAGGAGCAGCTGTTCTAGGAGCATAATTTCGGGCCCAAATCTCACAAAAGCGCCACGCTTTTAATGTCAGTAGCAAAAACTGATTGCTGACTAATTCCTTGTTATAAATAGCACAAGGAAAACTTTAAGATTAAGAGTGAAAATCTTTGTTTCACCTAGCATTAATATAAGTCTAAGGGGAAGCAGGTTAGCACAGCGGTGCTACATTGCTTTGCACCAGTGAGTCCCGGGTCCCATTCTCGGTCCCAGCGCTGGATGTGCATTTGGTTTATTGTCAATGCTTGCTTCTGCAGGTCCTTTTCAGGTCTCCCTCCTGTATCCAAAACTGATTAAAAAAAGATCTTGGAACCCAATGGAAATAAGCTTCATTATAGATAGACAACCGTGATTGAGAGCAGTGCTAGACACTAATACTGATGATGCAATATGTCATATTAATATTAATATATTTTAGCATAAAGGTTAAACTCTCGGTTGCTCACAATGTCATTAGAATAAATATAAATACATAACATAAACAGCCTGTTTGCATTCTTTTAGAGCCTTAATTGCATTGTTATACCTTGCTTTTTTATGATCAAAAATTTTCAAAACCATATTTCAATGTCTGCAAAATATGTCTGCAAAATATTTCATTCACTAAGTCAATTGCATTTGTATTTCACACTGACAATAACATTCAAAGTAAAAAATCTGTGTTTAAGTTTAGTGTATAACATATTAACCCTTTGAACCCGACGAGCCGGTATTCCGGCTCACATGTACATGTATCGTAAACCCGATGAGCCGGTTTACCAGTAACCTGGCTTTTAGGTCACATGTCAGAAATTTGATGTGTCTGTCAACAGGCATGGGTAGTTACAATTTTCAATGGTCTTATTTATATCGGAAGACATCAATTACTCTTTAATCCCATGATTGATGGGTCATTTTGCTCTTATTTACTTGACAGAGGAGAACAATTCCTTATATTTTAGTAAATTTGATCACAATTATCAATAAATGTGGCTCCGCCCATAGATTACAATGTAAATGTAGAATATGTAGGTCTACATAAATAGTATTATTTTGTGAGTGTTGGTTATTGGAACAATTAAGACTACTGTAAAATGAAAAAGTTAAGCAAGGGAAATAAAAATCTAAGTGAGTTTAGGGGTTATCTCGGGTTTTTTTTTTTACTTTCGATTGGCCTGGGTCAGTGGTACAGATACACGTGGAATGACCAGGAATCAAAGGGTTCACAATAAACCATCTTTACTTTTATTCATAGTTTTGTATGATTTTAATTAAGAATTTATTGTTTCTCAAAATTCTTACTACCTGTACATTTTTCCTTGGATTTTTCAAATGTTAATCAAAGAAAATTGGCCTTCAGATTAAATTGGTAATGCCTGGAACCACATTTTCCACGGACTCTTTTTATACTAATCATTTGTTGCACTGATTTTTTTTCGATTTTTCTCATTTGGATGAGTGACACAAATGTGTTCAAATGCAAAAAAAAACCTCTTTGGGATCACTTCAAAACTCAAATGGCGGCTGAACCAGTGACAGTCCTGGCTGGATTTTATTGTTCTGAACAATGCATGGCAGTTCAGCTACCAGTTGAGTTTAAAGGGGCCACTTAATCAGTTTCTGTAAAAGACCAATTTCTTCACTGTATCATTCAAGACAAATACACCGTAGTAAAATTATATCAGTTCGACGGAAGTCACAATTCGATATGTATCTGAATTAAGATACCCCGTATCAAAATTCTGATACCCGTATCTGAATTTGGATAAAAACAGCTGAAACAGAATATCAGCTGAAATGAATTTTCAGCTTCGACGCAAACCATATCGGTATGTACAAAAGTCAATAACATTATCATCATTTGTCATCGAATTCTAACAAAGTTTTGGGCAAATTATTTTGCTTTCTGTGATCAGGGCATGGATAGAAGCTGTTCTGCTGGAATTGCACAGATGGAAATGACATTTTTACAGATACATTTATCAGAGATGCAAGAAAGATTTTCCACATGTACTTGCCGGCTTGCGCTATCGATTTCGTTATCTGCGCAACGGCAGACATATCAAAATTTGGATACCCCTCCATATCCTAATTCTGATACAGGTATCAGAATTTTGATACGTAGGTATCCAAATTCAGATACGTATCTGAATTGTGAGTTCCGCTGAACTGATATTACTAAACCTCTGCAAGACTGAGTAACAACATTGCACACATTTCAAGTTGTCTTTTTTTTTCCCTGCAGGACACCTATCCCTTCATCTATGTCCTAACCCAAACCCCTCACAAGCAACACCCACCAAAAGTTGAGAAACCCAAAGAGAAGACCAAGGAGGAAGAATTCCAAGAAGCCCTTAGAGATCTCAAGATCAACTGGATATCAAAGTGAGTAAAACAGATCAATGGTCATAAGTTAACCATGGTTTAAGTTAGTCCTAGCTGTAAGTACCTTTAAGTGATAACATTAAGGTTAAAACCAGAAGAAAAAATAAGGAAGAATAATTATTAGAAGCCCTGTGAGATTTTAAAATCATTTGTATGTTATCCCTAACTGACCTAAATCTCACTAAATCTCGTTATTGAGATCATACAAACTATGCTAAGTCCAAGTACGTCATAAACAGGGTTATATATGTTAACGAAATCACTGCCGGGCAGCAACTCAGTGGTCTGCTTATGGTATATGCAGTTTGGTAAGCGTGTGGTTCTGGGCTTGAATCCTGGTGAAAGCACTCCTTTTTTCATCTCTCTGTTTCTGAGGAGATTGAAACTGAAAATTCCATATGGTCAGTTAGGGTTAACTCTAGTTTACTTGACCCTGTTTTCAGATGTTCATTGTAAATTTGGAGTCCATCAAATTTATGAAGGTAAGACAATAGTGCAGACAAAACAATTCCTAAGATTTTTGCAGGAATTCCTTGCCATGTTGCAAAGATGAATGCCCAATGACTCAATGTTACCAAAAAAATTATTTGCTTTTCACAAACAGATTAGAAGGCGACTCATTATTCGAGGAGGTCAACGAGAAATACCCAGACCACCTTCCTCTCCACGTTGCCCAGATGAATGCCAAAGAAGCCAATAAGGTGAGAGGCAAGAAAAAGCAGGTGCGTGATGATTCCATTGTTTCATTGTCGGGAAAGAGGAAAAATAACATCACCTCATCACATCAACCAGACTTGCAGTGGTAACATAGCTCAAAGCAAATTATGACTAATTTTTGGCCTTTATTTTTTTTTGTGAAAAAAATGATGGTGAAAATTAAAATTTTAAATTGTTTATTTATCTTTAGCAGCTTATTTAAATATCAATCATCCGAGACGGTTCTTTTCCGTTGCATAGTCAAAATCATGAGTAGAAACCATTGTTACTTGTCAATGACATACAGTTGTTTGTGTGAAAATGTACATGATCTCATCAGATTATACAGGTTTTATGAGAGTCATTTGCACAACAAGAGTCCTTTCACATGAATAGAGCCGCCTACTCCAGGTTTGGGAGTTTGGTTTTTTTTACTAGTAAAAGTTTTAAAATTTGATAAAAGTATTCATTTTCTGAAAGGAAATTTGATATTCGTTTTGCCATAATGAAGCATATATTTTGAGTAAATTGGCTTTCTATGAAAATTTATATTTTTATTAGTTAAAAGATTTTTATGACAAGATAACTAATAATCTTATTTTAGAAACTTTGATTTAAAGCATTCGATTTTTAGAGAGATAATAGCCTATTTTCATTCTTACAAGTGAAAATTTGTTCACACTTTCAAAATACAATTGTCAGGATTAGAATTTATGCTTAAATTTGTTATTTGCTCTTTGCACATGATTGAAACGAAATGGGTTGTAGCTACACTGGTTGGCACCATGCAGTAGCCTGACAAACCGGCACTCACAGCAATTTTAAGTCTTGTTGGCTGGCACTAAAATGACTCGCTGTACTCACAATAATGACTAGTGCCATGTCATCTAAATGCTATATTGATTCAATTTTCTATGAATTATACCCAGCTCTAAAATTTGGCTTTCCATACATACCCCTGAAACCAAGTGATTTCCAGCATAAAGGCCCAGAAAAAACAATGATCTACCAAATATTTATTGCAACAAGTCTACTTTATTAGATCAATTTCAATGCATGTTTTCTGATAAGTCTTTGGTGTTGAAAGATCAATAATGTCACAAATCATTTTTTTAATGCCAATTGGAATAAATTTAACAAGAAGACAGGTAGTACCAAATATTTGGTAGTTCTTAAATAGTATGGATCGTCCATTATCAAGCATATAAGAATTTGAGAAAGGACTTCATTGTGCATATAACTCTCCTCCCTGTAACTCTCCACTGCAAGTCTGGTTCATTTTACCCATCTCATCACCCACCTGCTGCTGTTTTACTTGGTAGTAGTTTTAGTAGATAAATTCTCACCTAGTTTATAGAGTAATGCTAGTCAGAGTTCACTATTGTTGTTGTCTCTCTTGATCACAATGGCATTTTTTTTATCATCAATGTAGATCCCAGAAATCTACTTCGATGTACATCCAAGCTCATGTAGTTTGCCCCTCCAATGCCAGCTTATTATCACAACGGAGATTAAATTTCAATGTTCTAAGGGGCGTTTCAAAACTTAGCCTGCGGCTGACCGCCCAGAATCTGCGGTTCTGGGTTGGTGCCATTGTTCAGAACAGTAGAGCGACCAACCAGAACCGTCGGTTCCGGCAAGGTTCCGGGGCAGTCAACCGCCGTTTGAGTTTCGAAGTGCTTCCCCACAGTGATGGCATACAAGCTGCTAACAGCATCATTAGAATAATTTAAAAATGTATAGTTATCAGTCTAAAATTAACATGAAGATTTTGATTTTTGTTATTGGATCATGCTCATGGTACTGCTATTGAAAGGGGCAAGGGCAGTGGTGTGGCCAGCATAGGACAAGCGGGGCAGACTGTTTCCCCCCCCCCTCCTTACTAAAAATATTTATAGTGGAAAATAGACTATTCACCGTATGCAATGCCCGAAGAAGGAACATTCGGACAGGGGACCAACGGCTTTATGTGACTTCCGAACAACTGAGCAATTAATGCAACTTGAACTAGAGTAAAGTTTCTTGCCCAGGGAAACAAGGAGACATGGTCTGACAAGCAATCAAGAAAAAAAACAGATAGGACAAGAAGTTTGAGAAATATGCAAAGGCCAGAGACAGTGGGAAATCAAAGATAATTGTATGACAAAATGGGCAAAATTGGTGAGAATCACTAATTTTTTTACTTGTCAGTTTTAAGAGTTGAATAAAATTTATTTCAGATGATCCACAAAAATAGGATTTTCCCAGGAAAAATCATATGGACATGTGCATGGGCTGGGGAAAAAACAGGAAAAAATGTATTTACCACCTGACAACAAATTCTGGCTACGCCACTGGGCAAGGGCTCTCTTTTCATAGGGGTAGGACGTTTTCAGTTACAAAAAGACAGAGGGAAGTACATTTTTCACTAACTGGGCATGGGGTGTATTAATGGCAATAAAACAAATTATTTTGCATTACATATATTGCAGCTTATTTGCTTTCAAAACTTACAATTAAAGGTAGGTGACTAGATAAAAAAAATATTGCATTTTTTCTTATTTAAAAGACAAAAGACTGACAAAACTCCATTATCCAGTTATTTGAAATTGTTTTATTTTTAACTATACCTCTTTTAGAAAACATCTGGGCGTTGAAAATCACAGAGTTTTGAATAAGATATGATGTGGTGTCAAAATCTCTAGATTTTTTATTGGAAACCCAGAGTTTCATGATAGTCATTGCAAATTTTCAAGAACTCCTCCATCCCTTCTATATATCAACATAGCTGTATATTATTTGGCCTTAAAAAAATTGTATGTTTGCGTTCCGTGACTGACTGTAAAAATAAAAACAATTTGGGTTGGGATTTGTATTTTTTTTCTTCAAAGACCTAAAATATGAAAACTCATCATTTTCAAGGAAAAGGTAAAATTTACCAGTAGAAAAGTTTCACCTTTAGTGTATGAAATGCGTGTCTCCTCTAAATATATGATGACCCACATTCTTTGATTAAGCCCTGCATTGCTTGGTATTTGCAATAAAATCCTTGGAATGATATGAAAAATAAAAATGTATGTGAGATTGTTAAATTGTAATTTTTCCACCGAAAAGCAAACAAACAATTTTTTAGGCCTTATTTGTTATTGTTTTCCTGTGTTCTCTGTCTCTCAGATCACTTTCAGCACAGTATTCTGCATTGATTATAATTAGAGAATAAAAGATGGCACCTTATTGTTTTACCTGTCATCTATCGTCTCATAATGGATGGGTGTACATTATTATTTTGAGTAATGGGTGCCCCCGCATGGGTGCCCATTACGAAAAAATAATGTACGCCCATCCATTATGAGACGATAGATGACAGGCAAAACAATAAATCGCCATCTTTTATTCTCATTGAATTTCTTAGTCACAAATTTGAGTCATTTATAAACCAAAAACGATGTAAATTATTGCCAAAAACTAAACATTATTGGAAAAACATACACCCCTATTCAAACATGAAATATTCCAAACCCAGAAAAGCTGTTCGCGCCAGATGTGTGCCTATACCTGCATCGCTCTGTGATTTTGAACGCGCAGCTCCACTGCGTTTCACACTGAACGCACTGTCAGCTATCGTCTCATAATGGATGGCCAACATGTTTCCTTATTAGGAAGTAAAAACGCACTCAGTGACTAAGAATCATACTGTAATTTCATAGCTTTGTAAGCCATACCATCAAACCAGAGGAGGTTTTCACAATATCCCACGATGCAATGCAACATTGTACAATATACCTGTAAATCCAATTCAACTCCTATACTTCTGTACAGGTTTTTGATGTTTTTGAGGTGTCAGCAATGTGGGTAAACACTGGGCTATTGTGAAAAGAAACACATCCCTGGAAAGATATGAATGAGTA
>JXSR01S003911.1:14712-39086 GCA_000969725.1 Ophiothrix spiculata
CAGCTGCCTGTCCCGTGGCCGAATGGTTAGAGCGATGGTCTCGTAATTACATGGTGTACGTGCGGCGTGGGTTCAAACCCTGCTAGGGTCACTCCAGTGAGATATTTTTAGGCAGATCTTTTTTATAAGAAATATTTGATCCTTTTTTCTGATAAAGAATTTTTTACCTTATTTTTGGATCACTTTTGATACCTAAAAAGGATCAAAATTGATCCTTTTTGTCTCATATTTGATCCTGGCTTTCTAACAGTGTATAATTATGACAGTCATGATTTTAGAAAATATGTAATATAAATATATATCAACGATTGTTTTGTCAAAATTTTTAACAAATGATGACTTCTCTTTGCATATGAATGAAAAAATAGGGTTTAGGTAAACGGGCGTGTTTCGCAATCTCTCTACTGGTTATACGTTACCTTATGACAAGATTGGTTTGTCAAAATTTGAACGAATAATACTTTCATGACTATGCTAAATGATGTAATTGTATAAATAGATAACACTGTATTTAACATATCTTCAACATATACTGAAAGTACAGTGAGTAAAACCTGATTCATACATAACATTGAACTTATACCAGAATTCTATCTGCCCAAAATGTTTCTTTCAAAAAAACAGAAAAAGTTTGGGAGATAGAATTAAAAATGTCAGTGTATTTTTTTAAAAATACGCCCCATTTAATATGAAAATGCTTTAAAATGCTGTCCGATTTTCATAGGTTGCTCTAAAAATTGATTCAAAGTTAACCATAAATAAACCAGAACGTTTTGCAGGTCATGTTCCACTGCGGGTGTTATTTAACTGGGTAGTATTGACATTGTTCTCTTTTAAAAGTAAAATGATTTTATCATTTGTATAATATGTGTAGCAGTCTTAAAGCAATCAAAAACACCTAAATCACTCGGTTAAAAGTAAATAAATGTTATGAAAAATATGCAAAATTGCCCTGTTAATTGTTGATAAAAATTTTGAAAATTATTCATAGTAATTTTTGCACACATCATTCATAATTGAAACCTAATCTTTTAGAATGGTTTGGTTATTTTAAAATAATTTTTTCGCGGGAGAATTGACGTCATATGCGGATTTATTCGTAAGGATGTAGTTCCAAAACATTCACGCAGTTCATGATATCCATTTCAGTTAGGGAAAAGTAATGATTCCTTTACGTAAATGAATTCATTTACCAAAAGAAATTCCTTTACTGTACAGTTAGCTATATCAAAGACTGTATCCTGTGGCTGTATCCTGTATCAAGATTTGGACCAACCTATGAAAATGTAAAATTCTATCTTCGAATATTTTTCTGTTTAAAACGAATTAGCAGATAGAATTCTGGTAGAAGTCAAATGTTAAATCGGGTTTTACTCACTCTACTTTCTGTATATGTTGAAGATATATTAAATACAGTATAATATTTTATCTTCCAAAATATTTCTGGGGTTTTTCTTTTTGAAAACAAAACATTTTGCAGATAGAATTCAAAATTTCTTAACTAAATTTGTAAAATTGGACCCATGAAAATATTTTAAAATGTTTTCCAATTTTCATAAGTTGCTCCAAAACTTGATTCAAAGTTAACCGTAAACAGTAAAGGAATTCCTTCTGGGTAAATGAATT
This sequence comes from Ophiothrix spiculata, assembly GCA_000969725.1. NCBI lineage: Eukaryota > Metazoa > Echinodermata > Ophiuroidea > Amphilepidida > Ophiotrichidae > Ophiothrix > Ophiothrix spiculata. Next base: position 16,339 of record JXSR01S003911.1, read on the forward strand.
CATTTACGAAAAGGAATTACGACCTTTCCCCAACTGATTTGAATTCCTGCGCGAAAGACACTTTATCGCCAAAGAAGTGTTATTCAATCGAGATGAGCTTTGTGTATAGTTTGGACAAATAAAACGTAAATTTTATTATATACGAGGGTCATTCAAAAAGTTCTACCTGTTGTATCATAACTTTTGTTCTAATAAAGGTAGCTACTTAAAAGTTGGCAAAAATATAGTTAAGGATGTCCTCTACACTTGGTATAAATCATATAAATATCTTATCTGGATTTCTGTAAGTGTTATGAAAACCACAGAGGGTTACGTTACACCGGAAACGGTCAAAAATGTGCAACATTTTTAAAAGTGTCTCAAATACAGTGAAATAAAAAGGCCATAATCTAGCCATGTAGTATTGCTATACAGTAAAAAAAAATGTAAAACATAAGAATGAAAATACAATTATGCGGGATGATTAAAAAAGCTGACCCAGACTGCAAATAATGGTAATTCACAAGGATAACAATAATAGGAACAAATAGCCCCTCCAGCAATAATATCAAAATCACCAAAGACACAGTGTACGAAGAAATTGACCTTGATAAAACAAGATACAAAATGGTAGCATTGTCAAGCTTCTTTTTTTTAAATATTTTCATGGTAGATACCAAAAGCAACCAAATTCATTTTTGTAACTGAAAAATGCGGTGTTGTAACTTCAACTGTTGCTTTTTACATAAAAACGCACTTGGAAAAGTCAGGTTACAGAAAAACACACTATGCTGATATTCGTAATCCTGAGAGGGTATAAGACATCCTTTCAAATTTTTGGATTATGGGTAATTCATGTCTGTAACAAGTTTACTTTATCAGTGACAAATGATTTGTTGGACTGTTAGGTACACTTTCGTATCAAATTTATTCTGTAACTTACATAACTTTTTGGTTTACAGATGGTGATTCATACATAAGTTGCACATATAATTTCAGGTGAAATGTCATTAGATATTTTACCGTTTCCAGTGTACTCTAACCTTACTGTGGTTTTCATGTAACCTACAGAAATCTAGAAATGATATTGATATGATTGTTTCACCATGTGTAGGTGACATTCTTAGCTATATTTGTTTCAATTTTCAAGTATCTACCTTTTATCAGAACAGTTATGATACAACAGGTAGAACTTTTTGAATGACCCTCGTAGATTAATGACTGCGTATTACTTGACGCGAGTGAACAAACAATATTGAACTGCGTGCTGAAATTGGGTTGTCCTCGCTCATTAGGCACAGCCGAGTGAGTTGGACATCTACGACGTCAGCACAACTTCGGGTGCATTATTTTTGTACAATTTCACGAGCACAAAGTAAAGAAGCAGTTGTTGTTCAAAATGTGTTTGTTGTTTCTATAAAACATAAAAGTACATCCATCTACCGTTCAATGTTTCTTTCTTCAAACTTGCCATACACTGAAAACTGAAAACTGGTCAGTGTGACTAACTTTAAGCTAGTCCAGATGGTACGCATCTAGACTAGCTTTAAGTTAGTCAGTATTGCTGGACTAACAAGGATGACTAACTTAGCCTAGCTAGTCTCATGTTACTTGCTTGACTAGTTTTAAGTTAGTCTGTTGACCAGCTTGACGTTAGTTCAGCAAGCTGGACTAGTTTAGGCGTTTAGGCTAGTCGCTTGACTAGTTATTGACGAGTTTTAAGTTAGTCCAGATGGTACACATCTTGACTAACATAACATTAGTCCAGCTGGATGGACTAATGTAACACTAGTCCAGCTGCCTGGACTAGCTTACTCAAACTAGCCGATCCCAAATAACTAACCTCAAGCTAGTCCAGCCAACTAGACAAACCTAGTGCAATATGTAGTATGCTATGTAGTTGCAGAGCAACAGGATACAGTCTTTGATATAGCTAATCCGTCAATAATGTAGAGAGAAGTTTAAGATGAGTGACATATGAGTACCACCAAAATAGTCAGTCAGCTGCATATAAAAAAAATGATACAATTTACGATACATCAGTAGTACATGATGGTGACATTTATGAGGTCAAACGACGGCACGGTGTTTCACATGTCTGTGCTGTCCACTATGTTGTCCTCAAAGACTCCAGCTGACCAGGCTCAGTCTGACTAACATAAGCTATTCAAGCCAGCTTGATCAACTTGAAGTTGGTCAAGCTCTTTTGTACCATCAAGGTAATCAAGCTCTCAGTCTGGCAAACTCGTCAAGCAAAGTTTCGCACATCAGTCAAGCGGGCTTGACTATTCTAATACTAGTCAAAAAGGCTTGACTAGTTTGAAATTTGGCTTGACCAACGTCAACCTAGTCAGGCAAGCTGGACTAACCTGCCTGACTAGTTTAAAGTTAGTCAAGCAGCTGCTTGACTAGTTTTTGTTTTCAGTGTATGATATTGAACATGGCACAATGCGATACGCAGGGTGCAACTAGACGAGATTTAATAATGAATGCGCGAAAGTTCGTCTAATTAGATTGGCGATTTCAACGCGTATAACGCGGATTGTATGGATATAACCTAGTAAGTAGTATTATCTAAACTTAAATACTGTATTATGTGAACACCACCAATTGCATTTCCTATGTTTTATTACATGTAAAATTTGACCATGGTTTTCACAGATTTCCTTCTGAAATGTATTTTTTCTCAAAATTCATGTCCAACACTACTACGAAATGGTCATCTTTACCTGGGTTGACTGGCTTGTTTATCCGGTATGCAGCCTGGAATTAGATCTAGTCTAATTTCGTCCTCCACTGAAATCCACGGTGCTGCTAGTTTGCCAGTTGAGTCCTGGGGATCAAATTTAAGACACATTAATGTTCACAATTATTATATTTTTTCTTTTTTTTTCTTTTAAGATGTTAATAGAAATATCTGAACAATACATTTAAAACAATTATAAGCAAGTAAATCCGATTTTCTGATTTTTCAAATTTTCATTTTAGGAATTGCTGGGAGTACTGGCCTCGATTTTAGCTACAAACACTGAATCTAGAGTCATGGGTATTATATAATTTATGATGTAAATCCTTATGTAATCACTCCTACATTGAATTTTTGTTTCAAGTTCATACACTATGGTATTAGAGTATGGTCATTTGACTCTTGACTTTTGAGCATCCTTGAGATGGTTTTTAATCAAATCTGTGCAGAAACCTTTTGATTACTATCGCATCTGAGAAGCGTTATTGATAACATCTCCAGATTAACAATAGTGTTTGGCGCTCCAATTTGACATGATAAATTCTTCTCTTTTTTTCTTCAAGGTTGTTATTTGCGTCATTACAATCGATATTTTGCTATCTTGTTTCTAGAGACTAATTCTACCCAAAGGTAACAAATTCTTTTACTGAAAGACAAGTGATAAAAAGAAGAAGTTGTGGCAGTATAATTGGAAATGCGAATTCTATCTATATTCACTTATGTTGTGGTTTGAAGTTTCAGCAAACTAAGTTTCCAATGAATTCCATATTAAAGTTGTTCTGGAAATTCTGGTAAAACTGTCATTGGCTAAAATCTAATTCCCTTTTTCAATTGTATGAGGAGGATGCAGCTCTTTATCAAAACTTGCCTTGACTTTCAAATTATATTCTTTCATATAATTTTGCAATTATTCAATACAATACAATTTTCTTATCACGATAAATAATTTTATAGAGCTTCATGTCTGCGATTGCATATCCAGACATCACGAACTCTTATCCAGCGGTCGTCGACCGGCGTCTGCAAAGCCGCAACGCCGGTATGACACCGACGAATGCTAGCGAGCTCTTACGATGCCCGGTCGGACACCGGTCGGACTCCGGTGGTTATTAGACCATAACTGAAGACATCGTATACACGCCGCAAGGTTTTATCTCGGAATTAAATTCTTGCGGCATGCTCCGGCGTCTTTACGGCTCTACGGATACCGTCCGGACTCCGGTCGGACACCGGTCGGACACCGTCCGGTGTCCGACCGGCGTCTGCTGAAATCTACCTGGTATGGCGCCGTAAACACATCGTAATCTCGCCGCAAGATTATGTGACCAGGGTATGAGTGAAAATCTTTTTTTATGAGAGTGAAAGACTGCAATTAATTAACATGTCAGAAATGTATTGCTTTTTACAGGTGTTTCGCAGAATAAAAGACATATTGTAACTCTTTGATATTGGCGCTAGCTCGTAATTACAGAATGAATTATGTTTGTTTAAGTCTCTTCAGTAGTGTACAAAGTCTAGCAATTTGACAATTGGGTCGCCATAATACAGTTTAAAATAAACCGTAATTATTAATATTAATGCAATGAAATAAAGAAAAACGATAACAATAATAACTGATAATCATTCAAGACGTGTGCAGATTTTTAATGTACTAAGTCTTTTGAAATTTACCCCAGGTTTTCTCTTGTTTTGTTTTGATTTCATTTTACAGGAATAGTGCAATAATTATTGCATTATTTGAAAGTGAAGAGCCCACCTGAATAATAATACTTCTAAAATACATATGAATATGACGTATGAAAGTACCATACGTCAGATTATCAGATAAGAAATGTGTGTTTCGTGACAATGCAATTTAGGTTAAATGTTGTTTGCTAAGTCATCCCTCTATTATTTTTTTTTTCAAATACCAGTATATCGTCTATACATATATGAGTTTTGTTATAGGCGTCTGAAAAATATAAACATGAGAAAAGGTTGAAACTTGATCATGATTTTTTGGTACATTTCTTTTATTTTTTGTCCAGTGCTCTTTGTTTGTTTGGATTGTTGTGTTTGTGTGTGGGGTGGGTGTTTTTATTAGGCAAATGTATGTCACATAAAAGTTTCATGTTGCTATTAAATCAGATTTCTATTTCAATATTTAAATGAACCTTGCTACTAAAAACTATAATTGTATTTATCATAGTCCTTGGTGTCAAACAATTATCAGCAATTACTATTTGAGACGTGTTCCGACGAATTAAGCAGAAAGTCGCGAATAAATGGCCTTCAAAGTGAAACAAAGGTGATAAGTTCAATCTTTTAACGTAAAAGGCATTCTTGTATAGATATCCCCCTCCCACCACCACCTTAACGGGTTTTCAGCGATTGCACCAAAACGCAAAGCAAAGTGAAGGATATTTACGTATTCGAATTGCTCCGTAGTTCAGAAATTTTGTTAAAATTAGACCCGTTTTAATCCACTTTTCATATTTTTCAGATTACTTTCTGATAGGTGTCAACAGTTTTGAAAGTGAAGGAGTAAAGGAAATGTTCCTTATATTTAATGCATTAATGGGATGCAAGACATAGTAAAATACAGTACATATGGTGTGTGAGAACACGGTCAGAAATACAGTCAAAAACATCTTTTGTCGAATTCAGACTTTCTTCTGACCTTTGACATGCAATTATTGTAGGTGTCAAATGATTTCTACACTTTTTCAAAAGAAGCTGGGCGTGGACTAGAAAATTAAATATTTGTTAATGAGCTAAGTTTGCATCAAAATAATCAGTATATGAATATAATTTGAAATTTCAAACAAGGAAATAAATGAAAAGAAAAAGGAAGTTGGGGAGGGGTGGGGGCGCAAAAATACATCTAACGCACAAATATGAACTTGTTTCCATTTGTTCTCCTCATTATTAAAATCTGATAAAAAGCAGCATATCTTTAAAAATTGTTGAATCAATAGCAAATTTCAAATTCGGCTTCTTTGTAGTATATAAATAATAAATTAAATTTTAATATTTTGTGACTCTTGGCTAATTTTGTCGATCACCTCTCATTTTTATCTATAAATGTAAACTCCATAAACCTTGAAGTATGCAGCATTTTGTTAAGAGTTTCACAGCATATCCCTTGTATTATTATTATTATACACTATTGTGAAATGTTTTGTATTGTGTAAGACACTAGTAATGATTAATTAGGAATGATTTAGACCAAATCACTGCGTATTAATATTTTTTGTATATGAATCGTTCATGATTATGGTATTACTTTTGGCTTATTTTGTTGCTTCCTTATAGACAAACCTTACAAACAGAATTTCATTTTAATATTCAGCAAGATTTGGTACGGTTTTATAATTTCAAATATACGGAATAATTTATTTCCCCGTATGCGTTAATCGGCTGCTTGCTGCATACTTCAAGGTTTATTGAGTGTACAATATATCTTAAGGTGGATCCATACTCTCATACATTCGGTACCGAGTGTATATTTGTGACGTCAAAATATATTCGGCATCGAATAAAATGTATGACCCGGTGGAGGATATATTTATATCAATACGTGCTGAATTGTGTTGTCAAGCGGGCTATTTAATCCGTTTCAACTCGGCATGGTCATTAAGTTTCATTCGGTGTCGAATGATTTTGACGTCACAAGTATACATTCGGTACCGAATGTATGACAGTATGAATCCACCCTATTGCAAGGCATTGTCCATATATTAGATGCAGTGATCAGTATTTCGATTTCTATCACTATTTCTATTTCTATTCTAAGTTTTATAATAAGTTACATGTAATAAAGGCAATTCATTGCAAAAAATTATTTAATTGCATACAATTGCTTTAATTTTGTAATATGCCTTATGGATTGGGATGTGGAAAAATCCATTAAGACGAGAGATTTTAGATGACCACTCTAATATAGCAATTTTAAAAGCATACAGAGGATAAGTCAATTCGAAGAATTTTTATTCCTATTCAATAATTTATTCTTAGTTTAATGACACACAGCTTCAGAGGTAGTTATGATGCATGAGATATAGAAAGGTGAAATATGATACTTGTATTAACACTTGAGAAAATACTTATTACAAAGGTGTGTGTCAGGCCAGCTGACTCAAATATATCACTCATCTCCTGCTTAATGACTGACTGGGTATAGTTAACTCTTCATACCATATCGTATTTGTCATAATTTCAGAATGAGCTATTTCCAATACTTTTATAGATTGCAAAAAGCATTCAAGAGACGATGATTGTTTTGTATCTGACAAAAACAAAACTAAACAAAAAAATATCATTTGGTTATGGTTTTATGGGCCAAATGAAATTGGAAAACAACCTCGAAAAGCTAATTTATGCCAATTAGAACGTAAACATCTTGGTCGATTTGATTTTTTTTTATTTTTTTAGTGTTTTCGAGCCTTAGGCTCTGTCACATATCACGAAACGTACGAATAACGTACACTGGTTTGGTCTTTGATATACATGTAATCGATTACCAAACCCGATTACGTTATTAGTACGTTATTCGCACGGTATGGTGATGTGTGACATGGCCTTTACAAACCCAGTCCCCTGGTCACCAACAGTTCAAATCACAAAATGTTGGATTTTTTTAAAGAAAATTTAGGAATGATTTGATCATATATTTTACTACCTCTTCATAAAGTCTAGTCTTTTGACTGTTGACCGTTGAGTATATTTTTGAGCCAATTTCTGCAGAAACCTTTCATTACCATCGCATTTGTGAGCGTTATTGATAACATCCACTCGTACACACAATAGCGTCCGTCTTGTTAAATTGACATGATAAATTCTTCTCTTTTTTCTTCAAGGTTTTTATTTACGTCACGACAATCGATATTCGTAACTTGGTATTAGAGACTATTCAACTCGGAGATTGCAAATTCTTTGGTTGAAACGCAAAATAGATGATGAAAGAAAGAAATGGTGACACTGCAATTGAAAAATGTAAATAATATTCTCTAATGTTCTAGGCTTTGGTGCCAGCAACTATTGTAGTATTGCGAAAAAATATCTGTCCAAGGAATTCCAAAAAACCTGTAATATCTGGCACATATATCGTTTGAAAAAAATATAATTGTTCGAAATCAATTATAAGTGAGGAAGATAAAGATGCTTTTTTTCTCGTCATTTAGAATGCAACTTAAAAATAGGATATCGCCTATTCAAACTCTGTAGGTAGATATGTTTTGTAGTGTGAAGTTGATGAAATCTGCAAAGTATTTTGTTTGCTTGAAAACGGATGGCAATATTTGAATTCATACATTGCTCCCCCGGGATTGTTCCCTTTCAATGCAATTTCTCTCTTACGATATAATTCTAACAAAATTAAAGAGTCCCTCTTCAATTAACGGCTTGCATTCACACATCAAAACCTTCTTTCTAATGGTGTGAAAAAAACGAGAATACAATAAATAATTGCAGGAACGTCTAACAAATCTTTTAACAGATAAATACCACTATATACGAGTATGTTTGCTTTAAACAACAACTAAATATCAATTTTCTATTTCAACTTTAAACCAAAGTAATAATAATAATTTCTAGTCATCCAGGACATGTGCTTCTGTATTTCCTTTCTTTTTTCTTATTTTTTCCCTTTTTAACTAATGCATTAAGTTAATGAAGTTTTCACATAAAAAAATAATGCGTTTTCTTTGTTCAATCATCATTTTGATTCCATAGGGGCGATGCAATACTTTAAGAAACCGCTGAAACGAGCCACGTAATTCTGCGTAAATGTCGGGTCATCAGATGTAGGTTCCATGACATTACAATTTAAATCAAAATAGATAATACATCAACGACTATAAATCTGGACCATATGGTCATATAAGTCACCCTTATATGAAGATTCATCTTGTTAAAGATCTTTTTGATGTACCAACAAACGTGACATAATGTAAACTAATGGTTTACTAGTATAGAAGGGAGTTAAAACGAAAATTTATTTTGTATTCAACAACATACAATAGTTCTGTTCAAGTAGTTTTGCATGTTTAGCTCGTTTTAAATTCAAACATATAGTAGTATGCATCTACATTGCAGATATGCCGGAAGTACAACGATTCCATTTTTCTCAAAATATCGTTACGTTGTCAATACTCTGGAGGAAAGTTGACGCCAAGGTCACAAATTATAACAACCTGCAACAAACCCAACAAATAATTATACATTTATATTATAATATGATAATATGGGTTTGATCATATTAACGTATTAAAATACAAATAATCAAGTACAAGTAAAGGACATATTTCACCCTGTTTGTAGTCACACTAAAACTGCTATGTTTTTGCAATGGGTGTACTCAGTCACTGGGTTTTTGTTCTAGTGTCTTGCTTTTTAATAACATAGTGGACATCACAATTGCCCAAATATTGCCAACAATATACTCTTTCTAGGTTTGCTTAACACATTCCGTATTCGATTTCTTTTTCTAAAAAGAAGTTTTGTATCCATACCATCGGGTGTTAATTTCTTGTGGATTGTCCTTTCCGAAAATATATACGTTGATATATTGCACTTTATTAGTTTTCAAGTAATGCCATTTTAACGACTGAGATTATTGACAATATCTTGACAAAACCAAATGTTCGGAAGGGCAGTTGCAACATTCCGCCAAAATGGCTCTACCGATTAGTCAATGACTTATCCAAATTGTCTTTTTTTTTAGATTGGAACAAATTAACTTAATTTTTGATTTTGGAATGGTTCAATGTCTTCTGAAGCTATTGTGTATGTATTAGGCAGTCAAAGTCAAGGGCACTGACCGTTTCAACTAAGGGACGTTCTTCAATATACGGTATTGTCAATACGTAGGTTCTGTTGAAATTATAGGTAATTCTATAAGATGTGTTGGAATTTGACAAAAAGCTTTATCAACAAACGTGTAATTGTATTGTGATTTAATAAAAGCAGAAAGCGAAGGAGAAAAACAGAGGTTACGAATTTTCGCTCGATTTTTTTTTTCTTATTGAAATTCCCATGAGCAAATCGAGAGAAATTTCAATATATTTTTATTGGCTTTCTCGTACCATCATAATACAGGTTTGTAAACGATAATTGAATTATGTTTATATAATAATATTCTCTGAAACATGTGAAAAGGAGTAAAAATAAAGGTACATCACCATTTTCAATCGCTTCCTGCGGATGTAAACAGTACGTTGTTTACACCCGCAGGTATATTATTGCATTAAAGACACAATGAATACATTCAGAACAAAAACAATAATTAAGCATATTCTGACCAACTCCAACAATATACGTGTATAATATATTCTTTTTGTTTCCTTCTATTTCTGGGTCGCAAAATAAAGGTATATGTATATAATTCATGGCTTTTATAAAGTTTAAAAACAGTTGCTCGAACAGTTACGTTTCGGGTGTTCCCCTTTTTTTTCTAAAATCTCACCTGACAGATATCAGATTTCAAATCCTTTCATTGTAAGGCTGATATGCTATTTTAGGCACAGTCGAGTGAGTTGGACATCTACGACGTCAGCACAACTTCGGGTGCATTATTTTTGTACAATTTCACGAGCACTTTCAGTGCAATTTCAGTTGTTTAGATTATACAACATAAAAGTACATCCATCTACCGTTCAATGTTTTCTTTTCCAAATTTGCCATATGATATTGAACACGGCACAATGCGATACGCAGGGTGCAACTAGACGAGATTTAGTAATGAATGCGCGAAAGTTCGTCTAATTAGATTTGCGATTTCAACGCGTATAACGCGGAGTGTATGGATATTACCTAGTAAGTAGTATTATCTAAACTTAAATACTGTATTATGAACACCACCAATTGCATTTCCTATGTTTTATTACATGTAAAATTTGACCATGATTTTTACAGACTTCCTTTGTGTAGCGTCTTCTGAAATGTACTTTTTCTCAAAATTCATGTCCAACACCACTACGAAATGGTCAACTTTACCTGGGTTGACTGGCTTGTTTATCCGGTATGCAGCCTGGAATTAGATCTAGTCTAATCCCGTCCTCCACTAAAATCCACGGTGCTGCTAGTTTGCCAATGGAGTCCTTGGAATCAAATTTAACATTAATGTTCACAAATAATCAACAATTTTTTTTTCTTTCAAGATGTTAATAGAAATGTCTGAACAACACATTTAAAACAAAAAATAAGCTCGTAAATCAAGATTCAAATTTTCATTTTAGGCATTTCTGAGAGTACTGGCCTCCGGCGATTTTAGATATAGACACTGAATTTAGTCATGGGTAATATATAATCTATGATGTAAATCCCTATGTAATCACTCCTACATCGAATTTTTGTTTCAAGTTCAAAAACTGTGATATTAGAGTATGGTCATTTGATTCTTGACTTTTGAACATCCTTGAGATGGTTTTTAATCAAATCTGTGCAGAAAGCCTTTGAGTACCATCGCATCTGAGAAGCGTTATTGATAACATCTCCAGATAAACAATAGTGTTTGGCGCTCTAATTGGACATGATAAATTCTTCCCTTTTTTCTTCAAGGTTCTTATTTGCGTCATTACAATCGATATTTTGTTATCTTGTTTCTAGAGACTAATTCTACCCGGAGGTAGCTAATTCTTCTGAAAGACAAGATAGGTGATAAAAAGAAGACGTTGTGGCAGTATAATTGGAAATGCGAATTCCATCTATATTCCCTTATGTTCTGGTTGTAGTATCAGCAAACTATGTTTCCAATGAATTCCATATTAAAGCTGTTCTGGAAATTCTGGTACAACTGTCATTGGCTAAAATCTAAATCCCTTGCTCAATTGTATGGGGAGGATACAGTTTATTACCTCTTTATCAAAACTTGCCTTAAATTTCAAATTAGATTCTGTCATATAATTGTTTGATATAATTTTGTAATTATTCAATACAATACAATTTTCTTATCACGATCAATATTTGTAAAAAGTTTCATGTCTGCGATTGCATATCTAGACATCACGAACTTTCATCCAAAGTAAATTCTAATGGGAGTGAAAGACTGCAATTAATAACATGTCAGGAATATATTGCTTTTTTAAAAAGTCTAGCAATTTGACAATCGGGTCACCATTAGAGTTTGAAATAAACCGTAATTATTAATATTAATTCAACGAAACAAAAAAAAAACCGATAAAAAGTTTTTTGAAATTTTCACAGTAAAAAAAGGGGTTTTCCTTGATTCGTTTTGATTTCATTTTACAGGAAAGGTGAATTATTGCATTATTTGAAAGTAAAGAGCCCACCTGAATAATAATACTTCTAAAATATGAATATGACGTATGAAAGCAATATACGTTAGATTATCAGATAAGAAATGTATGTTTCGTGACATTGTAATTTAATTCAGGGGACTACTAATACTTCAGCGTTTAACAAATTTAGGTTAAATGTAGTTTGTTGAGTCAGCCCTGAATGATTTTTTTTCAAATACCAGTATATCGTCCATCTTCTTGATCTTGGAGATCTACATCTTTATGAAGTACCGACAAAATATATATAAGAGAGGTTGCAGTTTTTAAATTTACGTAAACGTGAATGTTAAGTACCGTCTATTGTTATTCCTATAAAAATATTCATAAATAGCAAAAATATATCATATTTTTTTACGTTGAAAGATATGCTAAACAAAATATATATATACATATGAGTTCTGTTATAGGCGTCTGAAAAATATAAACATGAGATAAGGTTGAAACTTGATCATGATTTTTGGGTACATTTCTTTATTTTTTGTCCGGTGCTTTTTGTTTGTTTGGATTGTTGTGTTTGTGTGTGGGGATGGGTGTTTTTAGCGGGCAAATGTATGTCACATAAAAGTTTCATGTTGCTATTAAATCAGATTTCTATTTCAATATTTAAATGAACTTATACTAAAAACTATAATTGTATTAACATAGTCCTTGGTGTCAAACAATTATCAGCAATTACTATTTTTGAGACGTGTTCCGACGATTTAATCAGAATTCGTGAATAAATGGCCTTCAAAGTGAAACAAAGGTGATAAGTTCAATCTTTTAACGTAAAAGGCATTATTGTATAGATATCCCCCTCCCACCACCACCTTAACTGGTTTTCAGCGATTGCACCAAACGCAAAGCAAAGTGAAGGATATTTAAGTATTCGAATTGCTCCGTAGTTCAGAAGTCACGTTAATCGAATGCTACTCTCTGTGGTGTTGTATACAGTGTATACCTGGTGAAATTTTGTTAAAAGTAGACCCGTTTAAATTCACTTTTCATATTTTTCTGGTTACTTTCTGATAGGTGTCAACAGTTTTGAAAGTGAAGGAGTAAAGGAAATATTCCTTATATTTAATGCTTTAATGGGATGCAAGGCAAAATACAGTACATATTGTGAGAACACAGTCAAAACACAGTCAAAAACATCGAATTCAAACTTTCGTCTGACCTTTGACATGCAATTGTTGTAGGTGTCGAATGATTTCTACACTTTTTCAAAAGAAGCTGGGCGTGGACTCGGAAATGGAATATTTGTTTATTAGCTAAGTTTGCATCAAAATAACCTGGAAGAGACGACATATGGGAATATAATTTTAAATTTCAAAAAAGGAAACAAATGAAAAGAAAAAGGACATTTGGGGAGGGATGAGGCGCAAAAAACATCATTATTAAAACTGATAAAAAGAAGCATATTTTTAAAAATATTTCTGTGTTGAATCAATAGCAAATTTCAAATTCGGCTTCTTTGTAGTAGAAAACGCAGTTTTAACTCACAAATAATAATATATATAAATACTAAATTAAATTTTAATATTTTGCGACTCTTGATTAGTTTTGTCGATCACCTCTCATTTTTATCTATATATGTAAATTCCATAAACTTTGAAGTATGAGCAATGTGACTGTGTTACGAGATCCATAGCATATCTCTTGTTTTATACACCATTGTGAACTGATGGTTTTGTATTGTGTAAGACACTAGTAATGATTAATTAGGAATGATTTAGACCAAATCACTACGTATTAATATTTTTTGTATATGAATCGTTCACGATTATGGAATTACTTTTGGCTTATTTTGTTGCTTCCATATAAACAAAGTATAAACAGAAGTTCATTTTAATATTCAGCAAGATTTTGTACGTTGTTATAATTCCAAATATACTGCTTGCTGCATACTTCAAGGTTTATTGAGTGTAGAATATATCTTAAGATGGATTCATACTCTCATACATTCGGTACCGAATGTATATTTGTGACGTCAAAATATATTTGGCATCGAATAAAATGTATGAACTGGAGAAAGATATATTTATATAAATACGTGCTGAATTGTGTTGTCAAGCGGGCTATTTAATCCGTTTCAACTCGGCATGGTCATTCAGTTTCAATCGGTGTCGAATGATTTTTACGTCACAAGTATACATTCGGTACCGAATGTATGACAGTATGAATCCACCCTATTACAAGGCATTGTCCATATATTAGATGCAGTGATCAGTATTTCTATTTCTATCACTTTTTCTATTTCTATTCTAAGTTCTATAATAAGTTACATGTAATAAAGGCAATTCATTGCAAAAACTTATTTAATTGCATACAATTGCTTTAATTTTGTAATATGCATTATGGATTGGGATGTGGAAAAATCCATTAAGACGAGAGATTTTAGATGACCACTCTAATGATAGTAGATAATTTTAAAAGCATACAGAGGATAAGTCAATTCCAAGTATTTTTATTCCTGTTCAATAATTTATTCTTAGTTTAATGACACACAGCTTCAAAGGCAATTATGATGCATGAGATATAGAAAGGAGAAATATGATACTTGTTAAAACACTTGAGAGAGTACTTTTATATTAACATGATAATGTATATATTACAAAGACGTGTGTCAGGCCAGCTGACTCAAATATACATCAGAATAAGCTATTACCTATATGACTTATAAAATACAAAATGCAGGAGGCGATTATTGTTTTTGTATCTGGCAAAATCAAACTTTAGAATACTTTAATGACAGCAAATTATCCGCATCTTGTTACAAAATGTTATGGTTTTGAAAAATTAGAATGCATTTCCCAAAAATTAAACTTACCTGATAACTGAAAGTATTTATTCCTTTTCAATACTTTATTCTTTGTTTAATGACACGCAACTTCAGAGGTAATTATTATGCATGACATATAGAAAAGTGAAATATGATACTTGTATTAACACTTGAGAGAATACTTTTATATTAATGTATATTACAAAGACGTGTGTCAGGCCAGCTGACTCAAATATATCACTCATCTCCTGCTAGTAATGACTGATTGAATTGCTAACTCTTCATACCATATCGTATTTATCATAATTTCAGAGTGAACTATTGACTTATATTTTGAAATTTTAAATTACAAAAAGCATGTAAAAGATGATTATTGTTTTGTATCTGACAAAACCAAACTTTAGATTACTTCAATAACAGCACATTATCCGCATTATCTTGCTACAAAATGTTATGATTTTGAAAAAATGGGAATGCCTTTCCAAAACTCTAACGGAATTTTCATATTATGGTAAATAATGACAAAATTACGATTTTCGCAAATAAACATTATATTCAGCATATCTTTAGATATAGAGAGTCAGTGGGCCAAACTTTATCATGATTTTTAAAAAAAATGGGAATGCCTTTCCAAAACTTTAACGGAATTTTTATATTATGGTAAATAATGACAAAATTACGATTTTCGTAAATAAACATTATATTCAGCATATCTTTAGATATAGAGAGTCAGTGGGCCAAACTTAATCATGATTTTAAAAAAAATGGAAATGCCTTTCCAAAACTTTAACTTAATTTTTATACTATGGTAAATAATGACAAAATTACGATTTTCGTAAATAGAGAGTCAGTGGGCCAAACTTTATCTCTTCCAAATTTGCACGTTGTAAGTACAACTACACACTCTTAAAATTTTCTTACTCTGTTGAGTAAAAATTTACTCAACGGTCACAGCTCATTGCTGAGTAAAATCTTACTCAATATTGAGTAAAATCTTACTCAACATTGAGTAAAATTCTTGCTCGGTTGAGTCAATACTACTCAACGTTGAGCACATCTTACTCAATGTTGAGTAAAGTTTTCCCAACGTTGAGTAGGATTTTACTCAACAAAATTAGCTGTGACCGTTGAGTAAATTTTTACTCAACAAGAGTAAAAAAAATTAAGAGTGCATGTACATTGTTGCATTTGGTTATGATTTTGGGCAAAATGAATTTGAAAAGCAGACTCGAAAAAACAATTGATGCCAATAAGAACGTAAACTTGGCCGATTTAAAGGGACTTGCCTAGATTCTTCCCACTAATTTTTTTACATGAATCTGTAGAACATGTTTATAGTAATAAAACCTACAAGTAGTTTTTCATGATTTTGAGGAATATTGGAAAAATTGCAATTCTTTACCTGCTTTAATTTCTTTCGCCGGCGTTAAAAAGATGTGAAAACAGTGTTTCTAGTTTCAAAATTTAAAAAGATTTTGTTTGAGGTATGATTTTACTACCTCTTCATACAGTCTGGTCTTTTGACTGTTGACCGTTGAGTATATCCTTGAAAATATTTTTGAACCAAATTCTGCAGAAACCTTTCATTACCATCGCATTTGTAAGCATTATTGATAACATCCACTCGTACACACAATAGCGTCCGTCTTGTTAAATTGACATGACAAATTCTTCTCTTTTTTCTTCAAGGTTTTTATTTACGTCACGACAATCGATATTCGTAACTTGGTATTGGAGACTATTCAACTCGGAGATTGCAAATTCTTTGGATGAAACGCAAAATAGATGATGAAAGAAAGAAATGGTGACACTGCAATTGAAAAATGTAAATAATAAATTCTCTAATGTTCTAGACTTGGCTGCCGGCAACTATTGTAGTATTGAGAAAAAAATAGTTATCCAAGGAATTCCAAAAAAGCTGGAATATCTGGCACATTTGTCGTTGGATAAAATGTAATTGCTCGAAAAAAAAAATTCTCGTCAGTTAAAATGCAACTTAAAAATATCGTTAATTCAAACTCTGTTGTAGGTAAATATGTTCTGCAGCGTGAAGTCAATGGAATTTACAAAGTATTTTTTTACTTGAAAACGGTTGGCAATATTTGAATTCATACATTGCTCCCGGAGAATAAATTATTGTTCCCTTTCCATTTCTCTATTACAATGGAAATTTTAACAAAAGTAAAGGGTCCCTCTTCAATTAACAGCTTGCATTCATACATCAAAACCTCCTTTGCAATGGTGTGAAAAAAACAAGAATGCATATTTAAAAAAAACCTGCAGGAATGTCTTAAAAATCTTTTAACAGGTAAATATCACTATATACGAGTGTGTTAAATAGTTTGTTTTAAACAACAACCAAATATTTATTTTCCATTTCAGCTTTAAAGCGAAGTAATAATAATATTTTCTAGTCACACAGGACGTGTGCTTCTGTATTTACTTTCTTATTTCTTTTATTTTTTTCCTTTTTTACTAATGCATTAAGTTAATGAAGTTTTCACATGAAAAAAAATAATGCATTTTCATTGTCCAATCATCATTTTGATTCCATAGGGGCGATGAAATACTTTAAGAAAACGCTGAAACGAGCCACGTAATTCTGTGTAAATGTCGGGTCATCAGATGTAGGCTCCGTGACATTACAATTTAATTCAAAAATAGATAATATATCAACGACTATAAATCTGGAAATATGGCCATATGTCATATAAGTCAACGTTATATGAAGATTCGTCTTGTTAAAGATCTTTTTGATGCACCAACAAACGTGACATATTGTAAACTAATGGTTTACTAATATAGAAGGGCGTTAAAACAAAAATTTATCTTGTATTCAACAAAATGCAAGAGTTCTGTTCCAGTAGTTTTACAGGCTAAACTCGTTTGAAATTCAAAAATATAGTAGTATTCATCTACATTGCATATATGCCGGAAGTATGAACGATTCCATTTTTTCTCAAACCATCGTTACGATGATACTCTGAAGAAAAGTAGACGCCAAGGTCACAAATTATAACAACCTGCAACAAACCTTATAATTATACATTTATATTATAATATGGGTTTGTTCATTTTAACGTCTTATAATATGAGAAACATTTTTTTTTTCAAATAGTCAAGTACAAGTAAACGACATATTTCACCCTGCCCTGTTTTTAGTCACACTAAAACTGTTAGGCTTTTGCAATGGGTGTACTCAGTCACTGAGGGTGGGTGTTTTTTTTTGTTCTTATGTCTTGCTTTTTAAATAACAGTATCATATATTTTATACTCCAATATCGCCGCAATTTTGTCATCTAATATTATTCAATATATTTCAAATAGAAAATTACATAAGTATGCATGATAAACGTGGCAAGAAAAAGAGTAAAAATATTTTCATGATATATATATATACACCGTCTTGTATTTCGCCTAAAGGCGGGCATAGCGTCTTGAATGTTAATCATACCATCTTACTATATTACCTTAATTTTCGAATCTTAATATTTTACAATTTTAAGTTTTATCATTTTCCTAGAAAGATATGTTGTATGAATACTGGAAGCCATTAAACCAGAAGATTACTATTAGTACTTGCATAGTGGACTTCACAATTGCCCAAAGTTTTTGAAAAAAATATTGCCAGCAATATACTGTTTCTAGGTTTGCTTATCAAATTTCGTTTTTGGGGATTTTTTTCTAGCATTCAAGTTAGCTCAATCGGTAATGCGCTCGCTTGCGGTGAGAGAGGTCAGGAGTTCGAACCCCGCTGTGCCAAAAGTTGAGAGTGCTTGAAATTCCCTTGGACAAGGAACTAACTGCTAATTGTCTCGTTGAAACACGTACGAAACTCGGGGAGCTGATCCGGGCAGCGATGGTACGTATGTGGGCTGATCAAGGTTCAGCGCCCCTTGAGGTTGCGGCAGAACCTGAAATGATGCTTGGTGTGGAATGGTGCTTACTTGGGCCACAGTGGTCATCGAACACCTGTAAAGTGTGCAGAGGCCGAGTGGTATTACAAATCTTGGAGGCATAGCGCACTATAAATCCCCAGTATTTATTTATTTATTTATTTTCTAAAATCAAGTTTTGTAACCATAGCATCGGGTGTTAGGTTTCTTGTGGATTTTTTTCCTTCCGAAGACGTACACGTTAACAGTATATTGCACTTTATTAGTCTTCGAGTAATGTCATTTCAACGACTAAGATTATTAACAATGTCTTGACAAAACCAAATGATCGGAAGAGCACTTGCAACATAGCTCCGCTAAAAATGGCTCTACTGATAAGTCAATGACTTAACGTATCCAAATTGTCTTTTTTTAAGATCGGAACAAATTAACTAAATTGATTTTGGATGGTTCAATGTCTTCTGAAGCTATTGTATATGTATTAGAAAGGCGAAGTCAAGGGCACTGACCGTTTCAACTAAGGGACGTTCTTCAATAAACGGTATTGTCAATACGTAGGTTCTGTTGAAATTACAGGTAATTCAAGAGGTGTGGACATTTAACAAAAAGCTTTATCAGCAAACGTGTAATTGTTTTGTGATTTAATGGAAAGCAGAAAGCGGAGGAGAAAAACAGAGAATACAAATTTTCCCTCGAGATTTTTTTCTTGAAATTCCCAAGATTAAATCGAGAGAAATTTCTATATTTTGATTGGCTTTCTCGTACGAGGTTTGTAAACGATAATTGAATTATGTTTATATAATAACATTCTCTGAAACATGTGAAAAGGAGTAAAAAATACCAAGGTACATCACCATTTTCAATCACTTTCTGCGGGTGTAAACAGCGTACAGTATATTATTGCATTTGCAATTAACATTAAAGACATAATATACAAGAAGTCAAAGTAACAATGAATACATTCAGGACAAAAACAACAATTAAGCATATTCTGACAACATACCGTGATGTATATTTTTTGTTTTCTTCTATTTCAAGGTCGTAAAATAAAGGTATATGTATATAATTCATGTCTTTTGTAAAGTTTGAAAACAGTTGATCGAATACGCAGGTGTAAAAAACAAAACGTTAGAATTTTCATTGGGCATTAAGCATTGTTAAAGGGACTGGCCTAGATTCTTCCCACTAATTTTTTACCTGCATATTTTTTTACTTGAATCGATAGAACATGTTTATAATAGTATAACCTACAAATGGGTTTCCATGATTTTGAGGAACATTGGAGAAAACGGCAATATTTTACCTACTTTAATTTTTGTCGCCGGAGATAAAAAGTGGCGTGAAAACAGTGTTTCTAGTTTGAAAACTGATAAAAATTTTGTGTCTACACTTGTGATGACCAAACAAATTATTTTTGATGAAATTGTTTCCCTTTTAATATGTTTTAAATTATCTCCAGGGTAGCCCTCTCAACAAAAGCTGATTTACAGTGGGGCCCTGTGCAAAAAGCATGTTAAAACATAAGGTAAAACTAAAGTGTATGAAATTAAAACAAAGTATAAAATGTTACTTTAAATACAACATTTCTTTGGTAATAATAATAGTAGATTTAAAAGACGTAATAATTATTAATAAAAATATACACACAATTTATATACATTAGACAAGAAAGCCATTACACACTAAATCGAGCAGGTAATATTTACAATACTCGAAATCCCTAAATACAAAAATCGAAAACACATTGAGCAGGATGATAGGCCAGAAGATTAAAAATTACTTTCTAAAATCTTTTTTATACATAGATTTAAATGACATAAAAGATATTGCATTTTTCTTATTGCTTGACATTGTATTCCATAAATTGCTTAAATTGCTACCTTTGTAGTGGAAAGTAATTTTGCCATAACTTGTATTGCACTTTGGAAGATAAAGATTATTGGCCACACTTTGTCTCGTGATGCGTGAATGGACATTATATACATATCTAAAACGATTAGTTAGATAAAAGGGTGCCATTTCATTGAGAACTTTGAACATCATGCACCCTGTTACGTATGTAATACGATCGCGAACATTCATAAATCCCAATGTGTTTAGCATGTCGCTAATATGCGTACGAAAAGGTGCACCTAAGATAATTCGCATGGTGGTATTTTGCAGTTTTTGGATCTTGTTTAAATTTACTTCGCCACAATTGCTCCAAATTAAAAGTCCATAGTCTAGATGTGGGAGAAACATTGTATTATAAATGGTTATGAGTGAACTCTTAGGTACATATGGTTTTATTCTCCTCATCACGCCAATTGTATTGCACATTTTCCGGGAAACATTTGAGATGTGGTTAGTCCATTTCAGATTAGCATCTATAGTAACATCAATATATTTACATTTTCTAAAAGAGTTTACATTTTCTAGTTTAACATTGTTCATAATGATATTAACATCGTTGACTCGACTTGTTTTTACTTGGGTACCCAGTAACGTAAATTTCGTTTTACTAACATTTACCTTCATATAATCATCATCAAGCCATTTACAAATTAATACAAGATCTTCATATATACATTCTTCTAAAACATTAACATTTTCATGGCAAAAATAAATAAGTGTGTCGTCGGCATACATATCAACATAAGAATTCGTAATATTTTTAGACATATCATTGATAAATAAAAGAAATAAAAGGGGGCCTAGTATCGACCCATGTAGAACTCCAGATTTGATCACATTTGGGTCTGATATTGCACCATTTACAGACACATATTGTATACGATTACTTAAATAAGATTTAAACCATTCATTTCAAATGACTTCAATTTCTCAATTAGCAAGTTATGGTTAACCATGTCGAATGCCTTGCTAAGATCGACGAATACTGCACCGACATTATTTCCTTTATCAATTTCATCTTTCCATTTGTCAACGGTTTTGATTAAAGCTGTACAAGTAGAATGCTGCTCACGGAATCCTGATTGGCCACTATACATTAAATTATTATCGTTAACATATTTATAAAGTTGTTTGTGAACAATTGTTTCAAGGATTTTTGAACATAATGGCAAAACGGATATTGGTCTGTAGTTTGTAAACTCATCTTTATCACCATTTTTATATATCGGCGTGACTTTAGCAACTTTTAGATCATCCGGCATGCAACCTTGTTTGAGACACATGTTAAAAATTTTACATAAAATATTAGCAATAGCTGTAGCACCATACTTAAAAAGCTTTGTACAAATATTATCAATTCCACTGACTTTATTCGACGAGAAAGACTTTGATTCGTCAAGTACTTGTATCCAAATCGTGATCTCAAATCTCAATCGTATCTCCAATACTGATAAAATGAGCATTAAAGCAATTCGCTAAATCGGTATCACTTTTAGATATTGATGGTAAAGTACTTATATTACCCTTTTTATTTGGAAGTAGTTCTTTCAATGTCTTCCATATTTTCCCAATGTCACCTGCAGAATCGTTAATTTTATTCGTATAGTACTCCCTCTTTGCCTCTTTCATTAAAACATTAACTTCATTTCTTAACCTCTTGTACTCATACCAATGGTAATTCTGATCATCAGAACCTTGAATAACCTTTTTGTGGTGAAAATCTCTCTGATGCATTAAATCAAAAATATCATCACGCTTTTCTAACCAAGGACAAAGTTTGTTTTTGAAACGAATGGATTTAACAGGCGCATGTTTGTCACATATTACTGTGAATTTATTGACAAATGAATTCCATGCATCATTAACACTACTAGTTTCTTGTAGACCCCATTTAGTGTTCTCAAGTTCATTGACGAAATTATCAACATTGAAATTCTTGAAACTTCTGAAATTCTTGGTAACATGATCACCATTATTTTTGACATTTGTAACTCTTTTAATATTAGACATAATAAATGTGTGAACAAGAGAATGATCACTGACGGAGGTATGAATAACATCGGTACCTGTACAAATATTGCAATTAGTAGTCAAAATAACATCAATCAATCAATCAATCAATGATACAAGTACTTGCATAACATGCATACCCCATGAAGGAGTCTATTCGTACAGGGACCCACGGCTTTACGTGA
>JXSR01S003914.1:26254-51900 GCA_000969725.1 Ophiothrix spiculata
GGAAGAAAATAGGGAGTATAAAGAACTTTCTTTGGAAATGGAAATGAAAGGGCGGGACCGGGGGCATGGGGGTTCTGTTGGTAAGAGATTAGAGAAACTGAGAGATAAAGTTGCTGTTGAAGTTGTCAAGTGCATTGAATCAAGATTTAAGTCATTTGATATCTCCCAGCATGATGATGTGATCAAGCAAATGCACTGGGTGGATCCAGTGAATTGGATGGATGGTGACAGTGAATCAGAAGTGAATGCAATTCTCCAAGTTGCAAATCATTTTCGCTCAACTCTTGAATTTCATGGCTTCAACTTCAACAGCAAAGTTATCAAGAAGGAATGGAATGATGTGAAACTTACAAGGAAAAACTACTATGAAGGTGCAAGTGCTGAAAACATGTGGCAAAGGTTTTTGGAGTACAGGAGAAATCAATTTCCAAACATATCAATGGTAGTTGAAATAATATTGACACTGGGTCCCAGTAACGCGTTTGTCGAAGCTGGCTTTAGTTTGTTGACTAGCATGCTGTCAGATCGCAGAACCAATCTTAAGCATAGCACCATGGAAGACCTTCTTATTATCAAGGCAAATAATAGGAATTTCACTGATGCCGACAAAGTCAACATAATAGAGTCAGCTTTAGCAAAGCACATGTCAAAGAGACGTAAAGTTGTCTTGGAGGGTGAAGTTAGTGAAGTGTCAGGGCCTAGTGCACCTAAAAAAATGAAAGAGGCAAATGATTCTGATAGTGATTTGAGTGAAGGTGATGATTCTGAAAGTGATTCAGACTTTGAATATCCATCTGACTTTGATGAAGAAAAAAGTGACCATGAATTTGAACTTGAGTTAACAGATCTGTCAGGTGATGACTCAGATGAGATGGGCACTGATCCAGAAGTAAAGGTAGGTACTGGTACTGATCCTGAAGACTTGGAAAATCCAGGTACAGATGCAGAAGACTCAGAGAAGCCAGGTTCTGATCCAAAAGACTCTGAGGAGCCAGGTACAGATCCAGAAGACTCTGAGGAGCCAGGTACAGATCCAGAAGACTCTGAGGAGTCAGGTACTGATCCAGAAGACTCTGAGGAGCCAGGTACTGATCCAGAAGACTCTGAGGAGCCAGGTACTGATCCAGAAGACTCTGAGGAGCCAGGTACTGATCCAGAAGATTCAGAGCAGTTGGATACTAATATAGACTCAGAGAAGGTAGGGATTGATTCTGAAGACTCAGAGCAGTTAGGTACTGATACCGAAGACTCTGAGCAGCCAGGTACTGGTACTGATGCAGATGAACCGGAGAAAGTAGGCACTGATCCAGAAGAATAAGTAAATTCACTGTCAAATTCACAGTCACTGTTTTCTTCAAGTTCCTGAGTTTAGACCGTCTGACGTTGATTTTTTTTGCATTTTTGGACTGCCTCAGCCTGACACTTACATCTTTGCAGTTTTATTATAAATGATTTATCTCGGTCGAAATCTTGAAGTCAGAAATTCAAGTTAAGTTTTCAGAACAGAAAAGAACTTAAAATTTGACTGACTCACTCCTGTCTG
Source organism: Ophiothrix spiculata (assembly GCA_000969725.1). Classification (NCBI taxonomy): domain Eukaryota; kingdom Metazoa; phylum Echinodermata; class Ophiuroidea; order Amphilepidida; family Ophiotrichidae; genus Ophiothrix; species Ophiothrix spiculata. Next base: position 27,798 of record JXSR01S003914.1, read on the forward strand.
ATGATTAAAATGACGATTATGATATTTTGTTGCCTGCCACAGTCAACATTGAACAGAGAAGTTAGAAGTTGTTACTGATCTGACTTTACATGTTTGGGGTGTTATACATGTTACTGTACTGTTTCTTGCAAATGCATTTAAGCATGTATTGTAATAAAACAAGTTTAGAAAACAAAACTTTGTTCACTTTATGTCTTTTATTGAGTAACAAATAACAAAGCAGAAAGTCATCAGTCATTTAGCTTAAACACTTTACACAAATTTACAATTTTACATGTATCTTAAAGGTACTAGCTCTTACATTGTACTTCTTGAAGTTGTCTAGTCTAGAAGCACTTGGCTGTAAAACGCACTACTCAGTGACTGACACTGCACAGTAATAGCCCATTCATGGTTACGTACTGTCTCTATTACATGTATAGCTGAATGTGTCTACAATAACACACTGAGATTGTTTTTTCCAAAAACGCTCCCCTTATTTGAATCAGGGGAGTTTTTTAAATCACTCTCCTACAGCTCTCCTTAAGATTACCAGGAGAGCTTTTAATAACTCGCCTGCAAAATATTAAAGACAGTGTCTGAATTAGTAAGCTCCTTGAGAGTCTTGTGCATCTCATGATAGGTGGTTTGTTAACATTTAGAATCAAAATGTGTGATTTTGGGGCCTAAATTTACCTTGTATGTTGTAACATTGGGTTAACTTTGTTTATGTCCAGATTTTGGGTGATAAATTTCTTCCTTGGGTTTAAATTAGGTTTGTAATGATTCTACACTATCAAAAGATGTTGCCTATAGACCGGGTTCCCGTAGGTGTCAACCTAGCTGAAAAGCTTAACCAATTTTCTTGTACTTGGTAATGACCAACATACATGCCTATATGAAATACAATGAATGTCTGCCGCACTCCAAGTGGTGGGTGTGGTCAGGAGGGGGCTGAGAAAGGAGGGTTCAAATTGATCTAGATCAGCTAAGGAGATAACCAAATGAAACTTACAGCAGATATTCATCATTGTCCAAGGTATCATGAATGGCCACTGCCAGACATTTTAGGTGGTGGGGTGTGCCCGCCAGACACATAAAACTGGTGCCCCTCTAATTGAGCTAAATCAGCTCGAGACTTAACCAAATGAAACTTGGTGGAAAATCTTGAGAATACTCCCAAGTACCATGTATAACCACTGCCAGACATTTTTATTGGTGGGGTGGGGCCGGCAGACACCCCCCAAATTTGCCCACCTGCACAATTAGGCCAAACTAGCTGAAAAGTTAACTGGGCAAAATTGGTTGGAAAATGTTCGGCATAGCCCATAGTAATAGAAATGAGTATTGCCAGACATTTTCATTGGTGGGGTGTGGCTGCCAGACACCCCCAAATGTGCCCGCCCTCACAATTAAGCCAAAATAGCTGAAAAGTTAACCGGGCAAAATCTTTTGGAAAATGTTTGGCATAGCCCATAGTAGTAGAAATGAGTATTGCCAGACATTTCCATTGGTGGGATGTGGCCGCCAGACACCCCCAAATGTGCCCGCCCCCTCAATTAGGCCAAACTAGCTGAAACGTTAACCCGGCAAAATCAGTGGGAAAATGTTTGGCAAAGCCCATAGTATTTAAAAATAGTAATAATAAAAATTTCCAGATATTTTCATTGTTGGGGTTTGGCCGCTAGACACCCCAAATGTGCCTGCCCTTTAATTAGGTAAATTTAGCAGAAAATTTAACCGGGCAAAATCAGTTGGAAAATGTTTAGCATAGCCCATACACTGTAAGAACGTTGGGCAAATAATTTACCCAACGTTGGTTCAACTATGAACAACCCAACTTCTGGGTAAATAATTACCAACGTTGCGTACAATGTTGGCTAATTACTGAACTGTTGGGTTAAAGATTTTGCTAATTACCCAAATATTGGGTAAAATTTCACCAACAGTTGGTTAATATTATTTACCCAACAAATGGGTTCATAGTTTACCCAACGCTAAAAAATTGCCCAACAGTGTAACAGTGTAGTAATAGAAATGAGTATTGCCAGACGTTCCCATTGGAGAGGCGTGGTCGCCAGAAACTAGCTGAAAAGTAAACTAGGAAAATTTAATTGGAAAATGTTTTCATAGCCCATACTAATAAATATGAGCATTGCTAGATGTTTCCATTGGTGGGGTGTAGCTGCCAGACACTCCAAAATGTGCCCGCCACACATCCCAAAGGGTGCCCGCCTTCACAATTAGGTCAAATTAGCTGAAAAATTAACCAGGCAAAATCATTTGGAAAATGTTTGGCATAGCCCATAGTTATAAAAACGAGTATTGGCAGACGTTTCCATTGGTGTGGTGTGGCCGCCAGACACCCCAAATGTGCCCGCCCTCACAATTAGGACAAACTGGCTGAAACTTTAACTGGGAAAAATTAATAGAAAAATGTTTGCCATAGTAATAATAAAAATGAGCTTGCTAGACGTTTCCATTGGTGGGCTGTGATTGTCAGACACACACACCCTCATAGCCACACACCTGTATTTTATGATTGAATGAGACATCCAGACATTCAAATGTATCTCACAGCCCGTATGTAGCTCCCCTGGGGGCAGTCAAATATGAAATGAATACGGGCGTAATGACCCGCACTCCGACAGGCTGGACCATTCGGTTGAGAACACACTCTCAAAAATGAGGGGCCATTGGATGAGAGGACGATACCCCCTTAGTGCATTTTCCATAGACTAATATTTACTCACCAGGGCTATTTTGTGAAAAGTTGGGGCTAATCGCCCCGGTACCCCAGAGTATTTTGATGCTGGTTGCATTGCTTCTAGATGAGCTATTGTATTGGTAGAACGTAAGATGGATAGTGCATTCAAATGTAGGCGACACACTTCAAATTAGCTATCCATTGACTGACTGTACAAAATGGCTTTTTAAAAACACCTAAAAAATCAAGTGCCTTTTCCTAATTAGTTGTGAACTCTTTTAACCCAAAATGATGACAACAGTACACCAAGATCGCATTTTTTTCAAAATAAAGGACTTTGAAAGTGTTAATGCCCAAATATATCACTGACAGTCAATTGAAGAATCAGATTTTCTTACACTTCATTTTTATATCAGTTAAAGAATCATACCTTTTGATTCTGTGGCCATTGCATTGTAGAAAGGGAGGATGGTATGCTTTTCATTTTGTTTACTTTCTGTGTAATATGGAGTCTGGGACTCAACAGGCTTTAATACTTATTTGCCAGTCCTCAGTACTCCACAATGACTTTTTAACAGTTTCCTGTACTGTTATTTGATATGTTAGTTATTGTAATGTGCATGTGTGGAAGAAATAAATTATGTAGTAAAGTCTAAAAAAAAAAGCACTCCAGAGATCAAAAATTGCATCTGAGCAACACTATACATAGATCTATAATTAGAATAAGATATTGACCAAACGTGTAGCCCTTCCATATTTTTGAAGATTCTGCTTCAGAAGGGCAGTCAATTTCTCGTATTTACAAAAACACCAAATTTTAAATACCAGTGTACATTTATAGTGTGGTTCTATAAGTTAAGTTTGTTAAACCGGCTTGAAAGTTTTGTATGGTTCCAGCAGCAGTGATGACCACTGCCAGACACTTCCACTGGTTGGATGTGGCTGTCAGACAACCCTCGTATGTAGCTTAAAAGTTAACATGCCAAATCAATTGGAAATATTTGGCATGGTCTTTGGTAATAGAAACAAGCATTGCAAGATATTTCTATTAGCGGGGCAGTGACCAGTGGCGAAGCCAGCAGGGTGTGGCCGCAGAGGTCATTGCCGCATTATTGAAAATCTAAATAGGTTACATTTAGAAGTTGTGTGGCGGCCACACACTCATTGATACCTGGAATCATACAAAATAAAATACTTTCCAGTCGGTTTAAATAGTTAATTTATGTCCTGATGTCCAGTACTGGCTGCAAGATACATTTTGATGCCTGTATGTCTTATTCAATCATGCAATATAGGGGTTTGGCTATTATATTAGGGACTGTCTGGCAGTCATACCTCACAAGGAAACCTCTAGCAATGCTCTTGTCTATTGGTATATGGACTATGCCAAACTGATTTTGCAAAGTGAATTTTTGAATGGATTTAGCCCAATTTTAAGGGAGAGTACTGGAGGCTGCCAGACCGTGGAAGTGTCTGGCAATGGTCATGGATGGTTGGAGGAACCATTCCAAAACATTCCAGCCAGTTTAACAAAGTTAACGTATAGGCTCCAGCTGCATACTGGCTAGAAGATACATTTGCATTCCTTATATCTTATTCAATCATACGGTAGTTTTCTGACTGATTTTGCCTGGTAACTTTTCAGCTAGGTTGGCCTAATTGTAAGGGCGGACACATTTGGGGGTGTCTGGCGGCTACATCCGACCAAAACAATGGAAACATCTGGCAATGCTCATTTTTACTACTGTGAGCTATGTCAAACATTTTCCAACTGCTTTTGCCCGGTTACCTTTTCAGCTAGGTTGGCACATTTGGGTGTCTGGCAGCCATATCCCACCAATAGAAACATCTGGCAATACTCATTTCTATTACTATGGGCTATGCCAAACATTTTCAACCAATTTCGCCCTGTTAACTATTCACCTAGTTTTGCCTAATTGTGAGGGCAGGCACATTTCCCATCAATGGAAATGTCTGGCAATACTCATTTCTATTACTATGTGCTATGCCATATATTCCAAAAGATTTTGCCCGGTTAACTTTTCAGCTATTTTGGCCTAATTGTGAGGGCGGGCACATTTGGGGGTGTCTGGCGGCCACACCCCACCAATGAAAATGTCTGGCAATACTCATTTCTATTACTATGGGCTATGCCAAACATTCTCCAACCAATTTTGCCTGGTTAACTTTTTAGCTATTTTGGTCTAATTGTGAGGGCGGGCACATTTGGGGGTGTCTGGCAGCCCCATCCCACCAATAAAAATGTCTGGCAGTGGTTGTACATGGTACTTAGGAGTATTCTCAAGATTTTCCACCAAGTTTCATTTGGTTAAGTTAAGTTAAGGCCAAAAATTTTCTGCTTTACAAATGTCAAATTCCGCTTTATTCTGCTACAATTTTTTTAAAAATCTTACAGTTTTCAAGCCTCTTACCTATCTTTTTACTGTAGTCGACTATACTGCAATGCAATATTTTTGACAGTCGGGCGATCGTGACTACGAGATCGCAACTCTATGCTGAATAATTGGGCATATCACGGCCGTAATGGGGACTACTAGGTAGTTTATATGTTTTTATAGGCATTGTAAGGTAAATCTATGATAAATTTGGCTTTACTTTGTTCATAAGTATTTATTTATTTTTTCAAATCTTTATTAATTTTGTGAAGCCGTTTTTGGTTCTTTTTTTCTCAGATATGCTTTTTCCGCTTTTCACTTCAAATTCCGCGATTTTCGCGGAAAATCCGCAACGCGGAGGACTTCAGAATTTAGGTTAAGTCTTGAGCTGATTTAGCTCAATTAGGGGGGCACCAGTTTTATGTGTCTGGCGGGCACACCCCACCACCTAAAATGTCTGGCAGTGGCCATTCATGATACCTTGGACAATGATGAATATATGCTGTAAGTTTCATTTGGTTATCTCCTCAGCTGATCTAGATCAATTTGAACCCTCATTTCTCAGCCCCCTCCTGGCCACACCCACCACTCGGAGTGCGGCAGACGTTCATTTTGTTTCATTGGGATACATGTTGGTCATTACCAAGTACAAGAAATTGGTAAGCTTTTCAGCTAGGTTGACTCTTACTGGATCCTGCTCTACTATGCTGAGTGGAATTATTTTAGGTTTTTTATTTTTAAAATATTTCATGTCAAAACTTAGAAAGCTTAAATGGCCAAAGTATTACACATTACTCCTGTGACCTAGGATCTATAGAAATTACAAATTACCAAATGATAAAAGTTAAAGATGGTCCATGGTCACAGCTCTGGGACTAGTCTTAGGGTGCCTTGTAAATTAAGACGATGGTCCACTTCTTAGAAAACTGGAGTGATTTCACAACAAAGCTACGGAACAACTAACATTCTTCACAGACAAAGAAATTGCTGAGGCTTTAGATAACCAGTTTACATTGTACATCTTCTTCACTGATGAAAACATGTCTACAATTCCCTCAAAAGAAGGCTCAAATTTCGTCAGTATACAAGATCTTGAAATTGACTTAAATGGGGTCGTCAAACAATTACGCGGTCTTAAATGCAACAAAGCTAGTGGACCAGACAATATCCCCGCTAGATTTCTGAGAGACTTTGCTCCGGAGCTAGCACCAATGCTGCACTTCATTTTCTGTCAATCGTATAACACAAGCATTTTACCATCAGACTGGAAAAAAGCACTTGTCACTGGTATTTACAAAAAGGGATCAAAATCAGCGCCTGAGAACTATCGATCTGTCAGTCTTACATGCATATGCTGCAAGATCATGGAGCATATTATTTTGTCACATACCTCGCGGCATTTAGCAGATCAAAAAGTAATTATTGATCAACAACATGGCTTCCGCGAAAAAATGTCATGTGAAACACAATTGCTCCAAGCTGCTCATGACTGGACTGAAGTTTTAAACAAAGGAGGTCAAACAGATGTCTTGCTTTTAGACTTTAGCAAGGTTTTTGATAAAGTCCCCCACCATAGACTGTCAATTAAACTGGAATCATATGGTATCAGAGGAAAAACTCTTTATTGGATTCAAAATTTCTTGTCTGGACGCCAACAATGTGTCGCAGTAAATGGAACAACATTAAATGGACACCAGTAACATCTGGCGTACCCCAAGGGTCGGTACTTGGTCCAACATTGTTTTTAATCTACATAAATGACATTTCCTCTAAAATTAAAACCAACGCTCCATTTATTTGCGGATGACTCAATTTTGTACAAAGAAATTAACTCTGTCAATGACCAGCAAATGCTCCAAGAAGATCTGGAAAAAGTGTTTAAATGGGTTGATCAATGGCAGATGAACGCATCCAAGTGTGAGTTCCTACAAATTTTACGTAGAAAAGCTCCGCTGTCTCACATAGCCTATATTCTGTTGATGGACAAGACATTGTTGAAACAAAACGTCATAAATACCTTGGGGTTACTATTAACAAACATTTAGACTGGAAAGATCACGTCCAAAATATAACTGCTAGTGCAAGAAGCACGTTGGACTTTCTTCGCAGAACTATGTCAGCATGTTCTGAAGAGGTTAAAAAATGTGCTTGCATGTACTGTGCCCTGGTGAGACCCAAGTTGGAATACTCATCATCAGTGTGGAATCTTTATACAAGCGGGCATATAAACTCTGAATCTGTACAACGTCAAGCCGCCCGTTTTGTCTTTAACAACTATGAGAGAACGGCTAGTGTGACAGCCATGTTACAGAACTTAGAGTGGGATTCCCTTGCCACTCGTAGGTTGCATCATCAATGCTGTATGTTTTACAAAATAAGAAATGGACTGGTAAATATAACTTTTGCAAACTGTGTCATTCCTTCATCATGCGCAAGTAGAGCTTCAAACATTTGCAGCTATCAGCTTATACAAACAAGAGTGGACTCTTTTAAGTACTCATTTTTTGTGCGTACAATACTTGTGTGGAATAGTCTACCATCATCGGTCGCCATGGCACCCTTGATCCAGCAATTCCAGACATTGGCACTTCCCGAAATCAGGGAGTTGCTGCCGACTTCAATTCATTAGACTGTACTGTTTTTACTCGCACCTTTGGCACCATTCACTGTATATATTCTTTTTGAGCACATGAGAGACACGTCTGCACCGAAGCACAACCTCCTAGGACAAGCAACATGCTTCAACAAGGAGAAGACCAACTAAAGACTGAAGACACTGCTTGTGATTTAATTACACATAAGGTAATGTGTATACACCATTACCCGAAATTTCTGGCAGTGGTATTGATAATACTGCCAGAAGCAAGCTCTGCAATCAAACCTATCACATTTAGTGCACATATACCCAATATCCCCAAAAATGATCATATTTATCAAATACGAACTGCAACACTCCACAAACACGACAAAGGATATTTATACTAAATTTACCGAATATAAACACTTCCCGAAGTTGTTAGTCACACAAAAATGATGTTTGAAGATATGTTTACATATGGTAACCAATGTAAACAAACAAAATATACCGCTTGATTTCCCTGATCCGAACATTGCGATTTTCATAAATTTAATTCAAAATGGTTCGTTTCATGAATATGGAAAAGGCAATTTCTGGTTTTTCAAGTACCGTACAATTAGTATTTTTCATTTCATGCACAAATACCCATTATGTGGCTGTAATATACAGCTTGTCGTTTTTGGCTTGTATTTCTCGAGCAAATACACCATGGCACACGCTCTGAAAGTTATACCATCGCCGCCATATCTTTCTCTCTTGATTTTTTTCCTGGATTTCATACCATCATAAAATCTTAACATATTCACACTGAATTACAATTGCAGTAATTAGAAATCACGTCTAGCACACTTCAATTGGCACACTCTTGCATCGCCACCATGTGAAATGTATGGTTCGCAGTGTGTTCTTTTCCGTATTGACTTGAATGCGGTGGTTGGCTCTCACGCTAACATGACAATTTGTCACACGGGTGTATGGAATGCCGTTTGTAACATTTTTTTCATAAATTTTGTGTATTATTTATAATGTGTGTGTGTGTGTCGTGTATCATATCAAACGCTGTTTATTTATAAACGGCGTTTATAAACTTTTTTTTGGTCAATTTTGCGGCGAATACAGGCATTGCATATTTATTTTATTTTATTAGAAAAACCAATAAAATTTACATCTCTACATATCTTTAAACATCATTTTTTGTGTAACTAACAACTTCGGGAAGTCTTTATAATTAATAGGTAAATTTATATAATATCCTTTGTGGAGTGTTGCAGTGCGTATTTGATGAAAATTACCATTTCTTGGGACATTGGGTATGTGCACTTATGCAATAGGCTTGACTGCAGAGCTTCCTACCAATACCAATACCAATGCCAGAAATTTTGGGTAAAGCTCACTGTATCTCGCCGTAAATTTCAGGGTGCACCGGTGTTGTGATATCGCCTGTATTTTATAAAATGCCATTTTAGTGCCACTATAATTTGATAAAATATGGCGGATTTTGAGAAAATTATAACAATTTAATCAGTGGTAAATCTTAGTTGAACAACCAGGATCATTATTATGACTCTCAAGCTTTAAGTACATTCAATGCCAAATATATTGAAGTGCAGTGTAACCTGCTATTTCGATGTTCTATTATCTGAGACATTTAAACGGTGGATTAGGTAGACATGTCAATAATAAGTAAATTTCATTTGTTTTCAACAAAATGACATTAGATTGAAATATGGCAAAATTCCCTTCGAAATGAGGCGTCAACCACCTGAAATGTTGAAGGAATGGTGAAGTTATGGGTGAAAAACAGATCACAAAATATCCTCAAATTTGGCTAAAAATTGTGACCCTGGTATTGCCATTCAGTGTTTACTGTTCTATGTATCAACACCAATTTTTTTGCCACAAGACATTTTACAAAAAAGGGGAGACACTTCTATTTCATGAAATTTGGCTGTTACTATCTGGGATGTTGTATCAAAGATTTGAGACCTAAAACATTTACTGGAAACCATTCATCTTTAGGGATTTAAAATAAGGTTTTTTTTCTGATTTCCCCATAGGAATATGTAACTCCTGGTCACAATTTTTGGCAAAAGAGTGAGCCCTCTAGAGGCTATGTCTGAGCCCACCACTAGATTAGGTCTAAATAATCCACATGGGAATTCATAACTCATGTGACTTAGTTGCTGATGCTCTACAAAGCATCTTAGCCGATTGTGTACCATACAAGATGGCTACAAACAGCGTTAACCAGCCTTGCTAGAAAGAAAAAGAGGGCATATTTGAAATCCAGGAAAACAAGATCCAGTAATGATCGTTACAGGTATCAGAGACTTAAAAAACAAATGCAAGAAAACCGCCGCACAGCTTATAACGACTATTTTTCCAACATGATTAATGATGACGACTCCTGCAACTCCACAAAATTCTGGTCCTTTATTAAGAGTAAACGGTGTGACACATCTGGAGAATCTCCCCTCATGAAGGATGGAATACTTCAGTGAGATAGCAACATCAACAAAAACATGCCCAATGATCAATTCGTCTCAGTGTTCATGACCCAAGATACTACAACCTAACCCTAACCATACTGAGCAATTCTCCGTTTAAAAACTATCTCCTCGGAAATCTGCACGATAAAAATGGCGGGTTTCCACCTGGAATCGAACCCGGGACCTCTCGCCTCCCAACCCAACTGTCACTATGTCAAGCCACCGAGCACGCGCTGCCATGGCAGCGATTTCGTGACCATTGCTAACTCCCGTCTATGGCGTATTTCGACTTAGGCGATTTTCCTACCTACGTGGATTGTGATTTTTTGTGATTTTGTACGGTTAGGGTTAACCAAACTTGGGTCCATCACCCACAGGTACTAGACTTCACCATCACTACTATGAAGGAGTCCAGAAGTTGTTATCCAAAGTTAAACCTTTCTCTGCTGCTGGCCCTGATAACATCCCAGTTTACCTACTGAAGGAGGGAGCAGCCGAGTTAGCGCCTGCATTCACTTTATTATTCAAGGCTTTACTTAATCAGGGCAAGATACCAACACCATGGAAATCAGCCGATGTGTCACCCATATACAAGAAAGGAGACAGACACAAGCCTGGTAACTACCGCCCAATCTCCCCCACGTCAATAATATGCAAGATCATGGAACACGTTATCCACAGTCTAATCATCAACCACCTTGATAACCATGACCTACTCGTCTGCAAGCAGTTTGGCTTCAGAAAGAAACACTCATGTGAGTCTCAGTTGCCCCTTCCCATCAACGACCTGGCCGGTGGACTTCGTGATCGACCGAGTACCACTTCAGCAGTAGTCGTTCATGTGGTACCTGTTATCCTGGATATGTGATTTCCTAACTGAACGTAGAAAAACAAGTTGTCTTGGAAGGTTAAAGGAGCTGCACTTCAAAAGTTACGTCAGGTGTTCCATCGGGAACGGTCCTCGGACCCTACTCTTCCTCGGTTTTTTTATCAAAGATCTCCCTGGTGCTGTGAAGTCCAACATTCGCCTATTTGCTGACGATGCACTCCTCTACCGACTCATCCATTCCATCGATGATGCCACTGCTCTTCAAGACGACCAACTTCAGACATGGGAGAAGACTTGGAAGATGGCTTTTAACCCTGACAAGTGTGAAGTTCTCAGAATCACCAATAAGAAAAAGATCTTCAATACCCAGTATTCTGTCCATGAGACTATCCTTCACACTGTTGACAATGCAAAATATCTTATCGTGATGATCCAGGGATCCTTGGGCTGGAAAGGCCATGTAAACAACATGATCACTAAAAAGGCCAACAGAACACTAGGATTCCCCAAGAGAAACATCAGGCAATGTCTGCCCAAGATTAAAAGATTGGCATTGGTGCCAGGTGATTGTTGTTTGTGAGAATCTGTTTTTTAAATTTTGTACACCTTCCTCTACCATGTTTAATGTGTGTATTCTTGTGATTCTTCTTTCAGATTATCTCTCACCAGTCATTCGTCATGGTCCAACCTGCCCAAGACGTAGCTTGTCGTCACCGCAATATCCACATTCCGCCACCCTTGACAGAGGCGTTGCCAATCACCGAGGATATGACAATCCCTCATCCACATCGTATAGTTCTATGTCAAGAGCTCACCAACGTATTATTAGTGCTTCCGCTCCTAGTCTATTTCCCTCGGTTGTGGAAAATAGATCTGAAAGTGTGCTTTCACAAGTTCCAGAAGGTAAGAGAGAATGAGATATGCACTGTGGAGTGGGGTTTGAACCCCACCCTTTTTAATTTTACCCCACCCTTTTTATGAAAACACCCTTTACACTGAAAATTCTCTAAACCCACTCTTTTTAGAAATTTCATAAACTTTTCATTCTGATGAGGGTACTAAATTAATCCCACTTTGGTTCATTGATCAAAACTAGCTCAGGAATGTAGAATACATAACACCATCTGTGTTCGAAATAAGGGTTTTTATGTACATGTGCAAATGCAAGTAATATTTGCTCAGTGCATGTGTATTTTGCAAGTGCATTTATGTGTGTGTTTTCAGCACATTTTTGATTAATTATATCATTAGTGCACATGTAAGTTTTATTTTCTATGTCAACCACATGCAACATCGTCTTATCTCTATCGAATATGCTTATTCTGATTCTCATCAGCATAACTTAAATTGAGTCAGTCCAATGGTAAGCAACCACACCCTTTATATTTCAACCCACCCTTTTTATCAAGGCACCCTTTATACTGAAAATTCTATGAACCCCACCCGTATGACAATTTTTGGGTTTTTGTAGACCCACCCTTTCTAAAGCATGGGGTGCATACAGTGTTATGTATGACAATTTGGTTTATTTGAAACCATACAAATGGCAAAGTGTCAAACCATTAGAGGTAGCTTGGCAAGAAGATACAGCCAAAATTAATCCTTCATCTACATATTGTACTTCTCTCTGATCTCACTAGCATTTCATTAGTGCATCCGTTACAAGTCTATTTTCATTCGATTGTGGAAAATAGATCTGACTGAGAGTGTCCTTTCACAAGTTAAGTTAGGATTGAAAGAAATAATCAGACATTTGATAATTAAAATTTAAGGTTTGAGTTGGAAAGTATCTGAATGGTAAAGCGCTCAGCCAAAAGAGGGGCCTTGATATTATACAAATACTTCATTTTTAGAGGTGAAATAGGGCAGTATATAGCCTGGTAATCATCTCATAGCCAATATTATATCATGATTGCAGTGATTTGAGCCATGCAAAAATTATTTTCCATTGCACGGCATGAAACAAACCCGTTTGATATCATGATATAAAACAAATATTGAATGCCTATGCTCGTGCAATAGTACAAATATATCATTCGGTTAAATTTGGACTGATCCATTTCACTCGGCTATGCCTCGTGAAATAGAAAAGTCCAAATTTGACCTCATGATATATTTTGTACTATTGCACTCTCAGGCATTCAATATTTGTATACTAACAGACAGAAAGGTTGCCAATTGCCCTACTTCTCTAATATAACCATTTAGTATTCCTTTTTGCTCCACATAGTGACTGGCACTAGATCACATGACATAAAATATTCCCCCAATATCTGATATCTGATCCAATGGTTCCCTAATGAAAAAGTCCAAAATGACTTCGTTTCAGTGGTTGAGAATTCTGTCCGGCCATCGCTATTATAGAATGTATTTCTAAAAGTCAATATTTTATACCAGAGGGGTTCAAACCCTGCTGGTGTCAAAAGTTGAGTGTACTTGGAATTCCCTTGGACAAGGAACTAATTAACTGCTAATTGTCTCGTGGAAACCCGTACGAAACTCGGGGAGTAGATCTTGGCAGCGATGGTTGCCTCAGAACCTGAAATGATGCTTGATGTGGAATGGAGCTTACTTGAGCCATAGTGGTCAGTGAACACCTGTAAAGTGTGCAGAGGCCGAGTGGAATTACAAATCTGGGAGGCATAGCACACTATAAATCACCAGTATTATATTATTATTATTATTATTTCAGGAACATTTTTGTGAAATATATTATAAACAAATAATTCCAACTCTCTATTTGAGCAAGGCTGCAAAACACCTGCTCTCGTTGACTAAAGACCATAGGCCTATTTGCTTGTACAGTAGTGATATGCAGATATTTTTCACCATTATTTGCCCTCATGAGCAGTAAATATCTGTATAGTATGGAAATTTATATACAGGTGAAGGTATCTGATTATCCAACATGGTAATTTAAAGCACATGTGTTTTGTCATTTGGAATTTCAGTTCCTTATTTTAATCTTATCAAATAAAAAGCGACCTATCCCAATTATGCTGAATGATAATTCCAATATGATCAATGCTACAATAATGTGATTTTTGTTTTTTAAATTGTAGAATCTCCATATAATGACACAATATATCAACACCCACATCAAATGTCACAGCCAACAATGTATGGCCAGGATGTCACAGCTATAGGCTCAGTTGGTAAGCATTTTCTTTCATGCAAGTGACCCTTTAACTGTCCCAGGTAGCAGGTATTATACAAATACAACATGCTGTTAAGGGAATTCGAAGTAGTGAAAATTACTGATCCCGAGGTGTTGGATGCGTGTGACTACTTCCCGACGCGAAGCGGAGGGAAGTAGTCACATGCATCCATCAACGAGGAATCAGGAATTTTCAATACTTCTCAAAATAAACCATGTTGTATTTGTTTTACTATACCTCATAAATATTTCACTGAATGAAATATAAGCAAAACCAAAAATCACCTAAAATATACTGTTCTGGGTCACCGTATGGATTTCCAACAGATGGGTGCGGTAGTAGGGGTGCGATGGTTTTTCAATTTTTTCCCTGCATGGACGTTACGTGCAATCGGGGAAGTAGGCAAAATGCTGTCACGCGCATCAGGTTGAACTGTCCAATTATATTTCATGGTTGCCTAATGAATATTTATGAGGTATAGTAAAATAGACTAGCTCAAGATTGGCCGTAGACGAATGACTCTGCAACTGATTATGAACAGCGGACCAAACACACTCTAGTCTAATTTCCAATTATTTAAAGCCACGGGACTTGTTATTTAGGGGCCGCTTCAAAACTCAACCGTTGGCTGACCGCCTGGAACCAGCTGTTTAGGGCGGTTGCCATTGTTCAGAACAATAGCAGCTGGCCAGAACTGGCGGTTCAAGGCGGCCAGCCATCGGTTGAGTTGTGAAGTGCTCTCTTAGGCTGTGATCATATTACGCTGGTACCCTCAATGTGGGCGCTTCACTATATGGTTCAGACTGCCCATCATCGCAGGTAGCGGCTGATCATAATTAGTCAAAATTTTGACCAGTAGAATTACACAACTTGCCAGATCACTCACCCTATCTAACTACACGGCAATCGTTTGTGAGTGGAAGGTTTTGGTGAAGAGGCTGACAAAATGGCGACGTTTACATGCGCGACTTCTGCATGACGCACCGCGATTAACTACGCGTTACACGAAATTCGCGCAATCACCAATGCGTCACACGTGTAAATGTTTGACGCTGAAAACAAATGCCTTCAGGATACGGGTCAATCAAGTGCTTAGATTGATTAGCGGTTACCGGCGTCTTATTTTGGATAAGACGTCGGAGCCCTTCGTATGATCACATAAGAGTATATGGTATACGACATTCACTATACGCTCCAAGGGGAGGCACTCATATTCTTAGTGACAAGGATAATTACCCCTCAATTTCAAATATAAGTACCTTCCCCAGGAACGTATAGCGAATATCGTATACCGTATACTTCTATGTGACCTCAGCCTTACGGTATTGTGCCTCTCATCCATGTTTCTGCTAAGAATTTCAGCTTGGGCAAATGCCTTAAATTTACTCACAATTTCTACAGTCACTGCGCCAAATTTGATGGAATGAATAGGAAATCCAATACTGAGTAGGTCAATCATGTGAGCCAATTACAGTCCATTGTCTGCCTCAAATGGGAGTGCCTCCTGTTGTATAAGTCACATTGTCATATAATTAAGCTGTAAGCAGCTATCGTCTGTGGCAAGCCCGTAGCCAGGGGAGGGGTGCGGTGGGGGCGTCGCACCCCCCAAATTTGACAATGTACAAAAAAGGTCCACAAAAATTCACTAAATGACCAGCAAAAGAACACCTAAAGCACCAAAACAAGCAAATGTAGATCGTTTTTTAATAAAATACTACACAAAATGCTTGGTAAACTGCTAAAAAACTACTAAAATTATTTAAGGGTCGACCAAAACGAAAAATTTTCCTCCAAAAGGTCCACTTTTTGAAAATCTGCACCCCCCTTGAAAAAATCCTGGCTACGGGCCTGGTCTATGGCGCCATAAATAAGTCAAGGTATGAACCACATATTATATTGCAGAAATAAGATTTGAAAAGAATTATATCACTGAAGTTGATATTTTACACTGTTGGCAATGACAATGAAAATGATTCTAGCCATTGTATTTTTGTTTGATCTGCAGGTAATTTATCTCATCAAGAAATGCCGCTTCCACCAGGCTGGTCAGTTGATAGGACAATGAGAGGGCGCAAATATTATATAGAGTAAGCTTATTATGATGAAGTGTATTGAAAAGATAGATTAAAACCATAAACATTTTAGAGAAGTATGTGGGTTCAGTATCTGATGGAATAAATATTCCTTATGTTTTATTTATTGAATTAAACGGCAATACATGATTCACTTACTCATCCCATTCAAATTCTCATGTGCACGTTTCAGAACAAACAATAAGGCAAGTTTTTAATCAGTAATATTGATCACGATATGGAAAACTCTACTGAACATGTAGTATATGAAACCTCATCTGCATTGTTCATTTATACTTTATAAACCGTGAAGTACGAATCAAGCAGCCGATTAAGCTTTAAGGCTGGGGTAGACCTTCAAATGGCATAAACCGTTTTTGTACTCTTAACTTTCAAACTAATTGCATAAACTATATAAAAGTATACATTTTTAGAAGCAGATTTTTACCCTGAACATGATGAAGATATTATTTTTTGACCAAATATGTCAATTTTATTTTAAAAACGTGTTTCAATACTTGCATGTATTTTCAGTCATAATACACAGACCACACATTGGAGTCATCCATTTGAGAAAGAAGGTTTACCACCAGGCTGGGAAAAAGTAGAATCACCTGACCATGGGGTTTACTATGTCAAGTAAGTGTATAAAAGGCAAAATGTAATGATAGTAGTAACTGTCATTTGCATTTTCATGCGTTACAATTTGTTGTCCTTAATTATTATGCCGTAAATAGAAAATTGCCTCAACCAATCTGCCGTATTCAATATTATTTGCAACACAAACCAAAATGGAACAAACCTCTCTGCACTTGTGCTGTGCTTTTTCCAAAACAGCCCCTCAATGCGTTCCGGGCAACCAAGCAATGGACCTGTAATGCTTTGCCCAATTGTTCAGGTTTTTCAGGTCTCAAATTTAGTACCTACTGATTATAAGTTCTGCGCCATACTGTTTACTGTACGGCAGTAGTTCCTAATAGTTATTTATAAGTGTATGTTGTATCCTAAGTGTTTGTTGTGTAGATTTTTGACCGACTTTTGCTGGGATGTTTAGTTATTTTTCTTTTGATAGTGATGATACTAATCAGCATTCAAAATGTTGATCCTGTACCTAAAGCTGTTGTCAGTATTACACCAAAACCTAGAAATAACAACCATGTCTCCATAAGGGAGGTAGCATCCTTGAGGTCCCCAGCAATTGTTTGAGTCATAACTTGGACACTAAAGAAAATATTAATTACGTTTTTGAAAATGCAAGTAAGAAAAAAACACTTTTAGGAATTGTAAGTTTCTTACCTCCCTTGAAAGTATTAGTATTTATTAGGTCTACCTTAGTTCAAACCTGTTGTTAAATATCTCATTAAAAGGTTTTAGTTTACAATAGTTTACAAAATTGTTAATGACAAAAAGAAGTATCTATTTGGTCTTACACCAGAGGTCTGTCATTCAAAGTAGGTGATAGTCTTCTGCTTTCTACGAGCAAAATCAAAATATAACTTGCATGTATGTTAACATTTTAATCAATATAATGATAATGTTTCTGTTTGGTTTGTTTCCTGCATGAATTTGCTAAATATCTCTGTTTTGTTCCTCTTTGTACAGTCACATTACACGGACAGCTCAGTACCGTCATCCAAACGCACCCAAGGTCCTTCACTATGAGCCAACTCCACCGTTACCAAGGCAACTTCCTCTTCCAGCGTATAGCAATCAGTTTGAAGGACATCCGGGTGGTCCCCAGCAGCTTAGTCAATCAGGCATATGGGTACCACCCAATCCATATCTACATACAGGTGAGATTGGTATTTTTAACAAATATTGTAGAATAGGGCAGTGGTGAAGAATTTATAGGGATACGACCCCGGGGATAAGGGTCAGTGACAAGGGTCAGTGACTCTTCAAATGGTCACCTGAAGAGCCATTTCAAGAGCCAAGTATGGAGAGACATTTTGAGGTATTTTAGGGAGTAGTATGGCACACTGGTAGAGCTCTCGCTTCGGGTGCAGTAGGTCCCGGGTTCAATTCCTGGCAAGGGCATAGGGATTTTTCTTCGACCTATTCTGTTCAGTATCAGAATGGCACACTACTCCTGTGGCAAGGCGGGTTGGTGAAGTACTGTTAATACTTCCATTTCACCAATGCAGCTAGCCAGTAGTTGTACGTGAATTTGGTTTATTGATTCCATACCCGTCTTGGTAGGTTTCCTCCGGGTACTCCGGTTTCCTCCTACATCAAAAAATCAGACTTCTCCCCATTAATTACATGTTGTTCTCCCAGTCAGTTGTGTGATTGGCATCTGTAAGCGACCTAGGATACTCTCCTGTGGAGCGCTGCGGCTGACACACAGCAGCTACTTGAGACCTTCGGGTAATCAGCGCGCGGTATAAATACACTTCATTATTTATTTTTTTTGCATTCCAATGACCAGGTGTTAAATAAATACAACATATGGCAACCATTGCAGATATGACTTTGTTGCACTCACTTGGCGAATTGTTAATTATAGCCCATATCAATAGACTTGATGTCAAACAAAATAAACTCACAAAGTGTACACTGTATGCAGTGGCCCAAGGAGGAGCATTCATACAGGGGACCAACGGCTTAACATGACTTCAACACCACGGAGCATACAGAGCAAAGCTCCTTTCCTGAGGAAACAAGAAGACATGGTCCAACTGGGACTCAAGCCCAGAACCTCTTTATTATAAGTCCCATGCTCTAACCGCTGAGCCACACTTCCATGTAATAAATATATATCACTTGTAGATCTACTTAAAGATGATGGCAAGCCTGTCACCCATGAGTACGGGCATTAATTTTTTGCTCATATCTGCCCTATATTTGTGTATTTTCAGGACTTTGAAAGCATTTTCTCATAGTGTGTTATTATGTTATTTTTAAAATGTGTAACCATAATCACAGAATATCACATTTGTTTGTGATCTGGAAACATGATTATTTACAGCCAGTGTTCCTGCTAAGGCCGTATGGCGCACCATTGGCGCAGGAGCCGGGTAAAATTGGCACAACAGGTTTCTGAAAATGTGTAAAAAGTATTCTTTTCCTGGCTTAATTTAACCAATTTACAGCCTCAGCTCATGATTTTGTTGTAAGCACCTCTTTAACTTTATCAAAATTGCTCGAATTGGCGCAAGCTCAGAAACCTTAGCAGCAATACTGTTTACAGCAGTGGTGGGCAACCTTTTTACTACCGCGGGCCAAAAAAGACATGTTATATTTTTCGCGGGCCGCGCCTAAACTAAAGACCTTTCATAATGTTTTTACAATTGTCGCTATGAGTATGAGGTACGGTAAAACTACTTAATCTACTTTTAAGTGTTTTTCTTTTTGGTCATTGTGTTTTTGAATATATTGTTTTGTTGTAACTTTGTAATGGGTTGTGGTCGCCTCTGGCCCTTGGCCTTTTGATCACATCCCCCATATCATTGCTTGGTTTTTTTATATATTTTATGTATGTTTTTATGGATATGGAAAATAATAAATTTGATTGATTGATTGATTGATCTTAGAAAGCACATTCAGATCTGTGGAATGTTTGGTGATATGGGAGCACCACTCCATGACAAACATTATCATCTACAGTAGTGACCCCTTTTTGTGCAAACATCACACTTCCAATAACCACTTTTTTGCTGCAGTTTCTGTTCGCCGCTTTTTCAAAACTCACTAATCGTCAAATTTGCAGCATAATTCTGCGTGCAGTTTAGACCAATCACCCAAATGTTTCTGTTTTACAACCAAAAAGTTCAATTTTCTTAGAACACACATCGAATGGCCCTTTTTCTGCAAAATGTTACCGTCTGCCGAAAATAGTACAAATTATTTTTTTCCATCTGGGGGCTTGGCGGGCCGTACAAAATGTCTACGAGGGCCGCATGGCCCGCGGGCTGTAGGTTGCCCACCACTGGTTTACAGTCTTGTTCATTTTCATTTCAGAAATTCCAAAATGGCTAGAAGTATACTACAAAGCCTCTCCAGAGCATGATCATAAACTCAAATGGGAACTCTTCCGCCTCCAAGAACTCGATGCTTTCCAAGTCATGCTCTTCAGGCTATACAAATCCGACCTTGAGAATGTCGTCATGGACTATGAAGCGTACCGACAAAATTTACTACGTGAGCTAGAAAAAAGGACTGTGGAAATGCATCAAGGAAAGCAATCTGCATCGCAAACAGAAACCAAAGTGTAGAATTTAGGTTATTAACTTACATTACTTACTAAATATCTTATTCCAAAGAGATTTTATGGTTACAAATTCAGTGAGACTTCCGTTCTTACAAACTTGTCTTTGTAAGAGTTATGAGGATCCATGTAGGTTTGCCCAAACTGAAAGAAGTTGTGACTGTTCATTTCAGAACAGCCATAAATGCGGTAACCTGTCCTCTTTTTGCAAAATTTGCAAATACCATGTTCTGAGGATTAAAATAACACCTCATTAAACTTCATTCGGCTTCCAGAAGTCAAGTTATTGTTCGTCAAAGGTTTTTATTGAGTAAATGGCAAAATTGAGATACATGCATATAAAGATTAGTAAATATCCTGCGTTTTCTATTGATGGTCTGAAAATATTTTTCATAGTTCTGAGTATTTTCTTAAATTAAACCTTTGCAGGTGTTATACAGCCAGCATAAAGACTGTGATTGTGTAAAAAATTAATTATTACCTTGCATGTACACACTTGTAGCGCAAAATGAAGTATATAAAATCAAAAGTAATGTTTTTGCTATGGAAGATTGTTGGCATTGATAGAAATGTCAGTTTTCATAGCTAGTTGGTCAAAGGAAAATGTTCATGACCTTTCAGTGCTAGCTTCAAAAATATTCTAGGGTTTTTTTTGTAGATATCTACCTGTCATTGCCATTGGTAAAATATAAACATTGGCGGGTAGAAAACAATTCTGCATTGCGATAGAATTCTTTTTTGCTATCAACATAAGGTTAGAACCTTAAACCTCGTTGGTATAAGAGGGTGAGAAATTTATACTTAACATGTGTACCAAAAATAATTTATTATTACTTATTATTTATTCCTTGATGATTGATGCGTATGTTTCCCAATTGCTTTATGATGTGCCATTTTATCTTCATCTTGCTATTAATTGGCCTGGTGATGCAAGCCAAAAAGGTACTGTTTGTCATTTTATCTTTCTACATGTTTAATTTAACCATGTTGTTTGAATTGAATGTAATTTTGATCTACAATACATCTGTTATTACTGATGAGGAAGTTACATGAGTGCTTTCCAGAGGTTTTTACATGCTGATCTTCTATGACTTGGTGGCATAATCCATTTTTGAATCTTCCATCCCTCATATCCAAAAATAACAGGGTAATTGATTAGTTTCATGTGCTTGTCACAACGTCACGCACAAGTACCGGTCATTGAACTTTCAGCCATCTGTGCAACCATGGTTAACTTTGTAGGTGCATCTGCTAACTTCAGATGGCCATTAAGGAGCTCCTATCATGGAATCATAAAAAGCATAACTTAATTGTAAGTGCAACATTGGTCCGCTGGTGAGAAACTTTGGTTGCCCCTGCTGTATCCAACATCTTGGTCCCCATGTAATTGCTGCTACAGCAGATGCCTGCTATCAGTGTAACAGTGAAGGTACACTTTGCAAATTGCAACGTAGGACAACCGTTGCGAAATAGCAGTGTTGGAGCGGTGCTAGCGCAATGCTGCAACGCTGCGATAGTTGTACTACAAAAATAGTAATCTTGTTGTGTAGTTTTGCAAATGTAGATATAGGTTATTTTAAAGTAACTGAACTCTATGAAGGTTTGTTTGGATTAGTAGGTGAAAGTTCTCACATTTTTTGGCAGACCTCTGCATTGTCAAATTAAGAGGTGGGATTTTATCTATTTAATATATGATGCACAACAGCTTCTATTATAGTCGCGTGAAGAAAACCTTTTCTTTTTTACGCGTCTTGTGCGCCGAGGTTAAAGTTCAAACGCAACTCGCGCGATACTCATGAGCTCGCATGATTTGTCTGTTCTGTTGCTTGCGACTTGATGATCGATTTGACTGGTTTTTCTGTTCACGCACGATGTGATTTTTGTCCCGCCCAGAATGGAAATGTTTTTTCAGATGACTATAATGTTTTGTCATCCATGAGAAAACTGCAATTAAGTACTAAACTATTGCCACTTAGTTAAAATAAATGTGGAATACAAGACATCACGTCCCCCGTAAATGTCACCCCCTACAATCTCGCCCCTGAAAATCTTGCCTCCGGTTACTCTCGCCTCCTATCAATCTCGCCCAGTGATTTTATTGTGCCCTTTTTTTTGGAACAACAGTCAAAATATAGCATGTTTTAATTACAATTATATCATTGTGTATGAATAACAGCTCTTTAATAATTAATTCCTGCAAAATTGTACCATGAAAATGCTCCATGTGCCAATGTTTAGAATTGTCCAACTCACTCAGCTACGCCTTCCGAGATGGATAATCCCAACTTTAAATTAGCTCTCAGCGCAATAGTTTTGTACAAGTTCACTCACATCAAGAGACGGTGCATCTAAGCAAGCATCCAGTGGAGTTTTGAAACTACCCTCCTCAAGCAGTCACTCGTATTCACTTTTGGTCTTGAACATCCAACACAAAATAATTAAAGTACACCTCTCATTCATATATAAACTCCTCGCCATAAGTTCTTACCCATGATTTCGACACGCCTGAAGATTAATTTAATTAACCTTTTTTGATAATTCTTGGCACACCAATCAAGTCTCATTGATTTGTAGTCAGAATGTATCAAGTTCTTAAACATGCAATACCAATTTGCAAAGAACGGATGATTTTGAAAATTTACCTCTGAATTCAATTGTTGTAAATTGATCAATTACACGCAGAGAACCATTATCAGAACAAAGGAGTACAGGGCCTGTGTTAACTGTTTACAGTATCCAACGGGTCAATAATGCTACTGTGTGCCATCACGATGATTGAATAGCCTGTGCTATGACAAAACCTAGTGTTACAAGGATTCTCAAGGTGGGCAGTAATGGTGTTTGTGGTTTTACCCCGAGTGTGTCGTTCAGGAATTCGCAAGAATTGAGTTCAGAGTAATTTTTTTTTTTAAATCATCCGTTCTTTGCAAATCGGTGTCGCTGGTTGGGGAATTTGATACATTCCGACTTAAAATGGATCAGACTGTTGGTGTGCCTAAAAATATATGAAAAACACCAATTTAATTCATCAACAGACATGTAAAAATCATGGGTAAGAACTTATGGCGCGGAGTTTATTTGTGAAGAACAACGTGTAGATTCACTTCTTCGAGACAAGTTTTAGGTAAAGATCTACTTACAGATGCACTTCTCTGATAATATATTTTGTTGAAGATTCACCACTTTCCTTCATTTACCTATGTGCAGATAAGGGTGACTACTCATTTTGGTAAAAATAAAATACATCAAAGGGTCATCCTGCTCTAATATTTGATCATTAAAGTTCCAATGCCGAGTTGATATCGAATGCCCGATGACCCTTTAGCAGCATTTGAATTCCTTCAAAAGACACATTGCTGATCGCCTACAGATCTTTATATTAAAGCTTACTTAGCTAATGTAAAGTTGTGCACACTATGTATTGGCAGATGGTGAGCAATGTCTTTCAATTGCTGGAACTGTGACCGCACCATAAAATGAAGTGATAAATCTTAAAGGTGCAATTCATGATTTTGATGTCGCCTCTTTTCTAGCTAAATAAAAAGAAGAGTACAACATAAATATATACTGAAAATGTCACTCGATTCCGACCTTTCGTTTCCAAGTTACAAGCTTTTCAGGATTTTGAAAATCCCCATAGACTACTGTGTTGTAATCACTGTCGGGGCCCCGACAATAATTAGAAAAT
>JXSR01S003914.1:52410-67012 GCA_000969725.1 Ophiothrix spiculata
TATTATAGATTTTGTACTAGATTCAAATTGCCTTGATAATGATGAATAAATTATTGTCACCAGAGATACGTTGGTTATTTTTGTAAATAATTTATTGTACAACTTTAAAATTGGAATGATTTGAAACAAGTAAATTGTAGCTTTCAATATGTGATGGGTTTTCACTGTAGGACAGCCAGCAGCCTTTTGCGTCAAATTATTAAACATTACGCGATATCCCGCGTAGCCTTACGCAGCAGTTTTGACAAGCAAAAATAACCCAAAAAGGTCAATATTTTTCAAAAATTTCGTTTTCGAATAAACATTCTTGAAAACAAACGCTTTGAAGGGGATTATGTTGCAAAGACTTTAAATTATATGGTTATTTAAAATCATTGAGATTGAAGATGTTTTAATACTTGATCACATTACTTTTGTCCCAAATTTACAGCAAGAAAACTCCACAGAATTATCTTCATAATCGATCCAGTCAAACTGCGTTTCATCTGTATTTTCAAAATTACGAGGTGCCTATCTCTGAATTTCAGAAAATATAAAGATCTATTTCTGATCTACAACCTACTTTTGTTAGTTTTTCCAAAACCACGTTGGATATTTGACAAGAAAGGATTTTGTTGATATTTATTTGATTTCTCAATATCATGTCACTATTTTTACCCCATCAGCCTTCCTATCAGTATCGCGTATGCGTAATTAGGAGGCTAAACGCGTAAATTCTTCCGAGTTGTGCTATTCGTATTCCACGCTGGTTTTCTAAACATCGCGCAGTGGAAAATACGCGTTTGCTTCTGAAAGACGGGTAAAAATTGCCGTAAAATGTGTATAATCGAAGGCTAATGTTATGGTGATTTATTGTTAATTTCATGCTTTCCTGAAGGGTGCCCATTTCTGGAAATAGGCGGCTTTTATAAATCAAAGTTTGTTCTGGCGAATTAAAATACTGTTGTAAACTGTAGAGCGTTGGATATTTTTCTATTCAGAGAACAAAAATGTAAACAAACTTTTTAGTTTCAAGTCGTAATTTTACAACAAAAACTTTGGATGAAGATTGTACAATTATAACTGAATAATATCTGTAAAGAAAATATGGGTTTGAAAGAGTTTTCCTGAACTTTAATGTGATAACTTTAGAAATTCAAGGCGATAAACATCATTTTTTTTATTGATTAAAGAAAATATTTCAAAATATCGCGGGAAACAACATCATCTTCGACCCCCAAAGTGTGCAGTTCAGCGCTGCAAAGTCCTCGTGTTGAATAATTTTGTTGGCATACTTTGATCTCGCGTTTTGGCTGTCCAATATGTGATGGGTTTTCCCAGGGATGTCATCAGAGAAAATGTGTGGCATACGGTGAAATCTACACATTACTAATTACGAGGGGGTATCAAAAAGTTTACCAAAAAGGGATGGAGCTATATCAATGTAATTTTGTCAGAATAGTCACTTGTCTTTAAATACATTATGGTGCAAAAATGGTGTCATTTGTAGTTTTACTCCCGGGGGGGAGGGGGGGGGAGTTTACATACATTGACAAGGTATACGTATATGTGCCTACCTTTTGGGGTGATTTTTCCAGGATTTTGGTATATCAATGGGGTGTTTTTCATCTAAAATGAAAGCACCCAATTTACATAAATTGGGTGCTTTTGGAAAAATTTGCAAAAAAAGCACCCAATTTGAGTAAAATTGGGTGCTTTTTCACTAAAAGTGGTATACTGATGGGTGGGTTTTTGTGCCAAAAATAGGTATAGAGATGGTCAGTTTTTCGGAGTCAAGCAGGCACATACCCGTCCAAAAATAATAAAATTACGTTCCTTGCTCTATTTTTCTGGGTAAAGTTTATAACTTTTGATACCCCTCGTAATTTTGTCTCAACAATGTTATGCGACCTATGCTCTATAAAGCTTGAAGTATGCAGTAAGCAGCCGAATAATGCACATAATCCATTACGACCTTACGAGGAAATAAATTAGTCTGTATTTTCCATATATTATATTAACAACATAGCCAATCTTGCTGAATATTCTTAATTCCAAATAAACTTACGTCTAAGGATTAACCATGTGGTAGCAGTAAAATTAGTCAAATATAATACCAAAATCATGAAAGATTCAAGCAAGAAAAATATTAATAATATGTAGTGATTTGATTTTAATAAATCATTGCTAGTCTCTTACACTAAGTAAAAACACCAGTTCACAATGTTGTAGATGTAGAATACAAGGGATTTTGTATGAATCTCGTAACAGAGCCTGATTACTTACTGCATACGTAAGGTTTTTAGAATAAAGTAGCTATCTATGAAATAAGTAGCATGAAGGTTTGACCATGTTATCGGTTTTCACCACCCGTGCTGAGAGTATAATACAAGATTTTTCTTCAGAAATTGCTTTTACTACACTTTCAGCAATTTTGTGTATTATGACTTTTCAACCAATTAACATTTATCAAAGTATACATTTTTAGAAAGGGAAATTCACAAGCCACACTGTAATGTAAATATCTCACAAAAAACATCTTTTTGAGAAAATAACATAAACATGATTTTGTCATTGTTCTTTCTTAACAGGCTACAATTTATCTGAATACTTAAAATAACCTTTTTTAATATTTGTTTGACTTAACGCCCATTCAGATGTTACCTTTTTACCCCCTCCCTAGTTTTACCCAAGAAAGGGGAATATTATACTAGCACATGGGGTGTGCTTATGTTGTGTGGATATGTTCCGGTTTGGTTTAGGTAAATTTTTTGTCTTCATCTCATCCATATGGCTTACTTTTATGATATTTAGTAAGTGGGTGATAAAATACCATTTTTTTTTAACTATTCACAGCTTTAACTTTATTTTACCTTCTCTTGAAATTAATAAGTATTCTTCACCAGTGGTACTGCTTTCCTGCTAAGCTTGTGTGTGATAACTTATTCATTAATTACATACGTGACACTTTACTAAAAAGTACTTTGACCCCAAGAGAGAATTCCAACATCTGTGGGTAAACACAGTGGAGTTGACCACATATGATTAAGTTATCCATTCGCCGTCGTAGTGCTACGTCAGAAAGCAATAGCTTCCAAGTTACTGGCTCATGCTATACTCTATAAATCTTGAAGTATGCAACAAGTTGCCGATTAACGCAGTGGT
Organism: Ophiothrix spiculata; assembly: GCA_000969725.1. Lineage (NCBI taxonomy): Eukaryota > Metazoa > Echinodermata > Ophiuroidea > Amphilepidida > Ophiotrichidae > Ophiothrix > Ophiothrix spiculata. Next base: position 55,555 of record JXSR01S003914.1, read on the forward strand.
GTAGCCAGGCCTTTCTCCAAGGGTGGGCAAACCACCCAAGATTTCTCAAATGGATTTTATCGAGCGACTTTACAGGGGTTCCAAGGGGCCGACTCGTTCGAGTTTTTTCAAGAAAAACTGCCAAATATTGTGCTTTATGAAGTTTTCAACCTAATTTTTAGCAATTTTCAGCTCTAATTGTCGTTATTTTATGGGGAAAAGGTAGTTCCTGCCCCCTTTATTTTTCTCACAGGTCTTCAAAATTTCTCCAAAAAATGTCCAAGGTGGGCAAATTGCCCACCCCTGGCTATGCCACTGGATTAATGCACAAACACCAATATGACCATACAGGAAAGTAAACTAGTCCATATTTTTCCAAATAAAAAAGATGTAGTTAATTTTGCTGAATATTCAAATAATGTGATAGCAACAAAATTAGCCAAAATACCAAAATCATGAAAGATTCATGTACAAAAATATTAATACACAGTGATTTGGTCTCAATCAATCATTGCTAGTCTCTTACACAATACAAAACCACCAGTTTACAACGTTGTAGAATACAAGGAATGTGCTGTGGATCTTGTAGCAGAGTCTGATTGTTTGTTGCGTACTTCAAGTATAGACTGTGCTGTGAACCATGATCAAACGGTAACTTCCCAATTGTCCAAAGGTTCACTAGTCCTAAGATTGTCTAGTTCAAAATTGAAATAAGGTTCGCCAGTCCAAAAACATATTTTACTATAACTGAATTTGAATAAAAGGTCTGTCAGTCTGATTCACTTGTTCGAATATAAAAAAGGTGCGCCAGTCTGAAAATGAAACAAGGTCTGCTAGTCTGATATTAATAAAGGTCTGCCAGTCCTATGGTTCGCCAGTCCAAAAATGAATTAATGTTCATCAGTCCGAAAATGAAAAAAGGTCTGCTAGTCCAAAAAAAAAATGTGGGGTTTGCTAATCAACATAATTATTTTTCGGAATAGCGAACCCTATATTATTTTCGGATTGGTGAATCTAATTTCATTTCCGGACTGGGATACTTTATTTCATTTTCAGACAAGGGAACCTCATTCTTTTTTTGGACTAGCAAACCCTTTTTCATTTTCCGATTGGAGAACCTTAGGATTAAAGAACCCTTCTTAATTTTGGACTAGTGGACCTTATTTCATTTCCGGACTAGCGAACCTTCAGACCGGTGGACCTTTTGACTAGCAAACCTCAGGACTAGAGGACTGTAATCGTTCAAACTGATCACCATACAAACTCTATGGGTTGGCAGCAACTGATTGGAATGTGCACATTTGGAACATCATTCTAGTACAATTTAAGTACAATTAGAATTGTACTTAAACTGTACTAGAATTGTGTTCCAAATGTGCACATTCCAATCTTGTACTAGAATTGTACTTGATTTTCTCCAGGGAGGATGCGACATATTCTCTGAAACTGCGAGTAGGAGAAGCAAAAGTTGCCACTAGTTGAACTGGGTAGGAGTTTTAACTTGGGAAGTTTTTGTGTTAATGGTTTTCACTTTTTTATGTTGCTACTTGTTTCACTTTAAAGAAAAAGATTCATGACGCATAATTTATTCACAAAATCAATCTCTTTTATTTGATCTTTTTTAGCTGTTGAACAAAATAAAGTGTTGATATATTACTATGTCAATATGCGATGCTGTGACATCGCCAAATGTTAGACATGATTTGTTCCACAAGTTGTTAAAACTTCCAATGTGAAACCTGTGTATCATCTTAAGGATGTGTTGTAGGGTGAACATAAACAACTTTCACATGAAAATTTAACATTTTTTTAATTTGTTCTCGATGAGAAATGAAAAAAAAAAACTCAAGGGGGAATATATCACAGGAATTGGAAAAAAAAAATAATAATAATATTTCCGACATTTATATTGCACTTTTTTCCAGTGGATACAAAGCGCTGGCCATTATTATTACGCCATAACAAGGGAATCGTCAGAACCATTTCGCCTTAAACTAGGCCATTTGCGGCCAATGACCAAAGGCGCAGACCTATCAGCACTTAGGTTGTGATATTCCCCCCTAAACAGCTACCCAATACGCTCGGGTCGACGAGGCAAGTGTGATAAAGTGATTTGCCCAGGTTCACAACACGTTGGCACTAGCTGGGCTCGAACTCCAACCTTCTGATCATGAGTCCTGCTCTGTTCCGCTAGACCACACAAATGTCCCAGCCGAAATGAGTTTAGAATGGGGACTATGAAGCAGGCACCATACAGATGGATTTAAGTATGTATGTGTGTCGGCTTACTTTGCTTTTACCTCCAATTTACTAATATGATCTAGGTAACCTCCTGTATCATGTTTAATTCTTGATGCATTATGTACCTTCTACCTTATACATTTTTTTATTTTGACAATATTGACTTATTATTAACTTGAAATAAGTGAAACATTCAAGGTTTTGCAAATTCACTACTCAATGATATATTCCCCTTAAAAAGACAAAAAATATTACTTTTCAGCTTACAGCTAGTGGGATGTAGGTTGGCTAATTTTTGTTTTAATTTTGTTCATCATGTGTTCAATAACTACCCTTGAAAAAATTGTAGTAAGAGGAATTGTGCGAACTGGCAATTCCTCAACCTTCATCATTGTGGTCAGTTTGATCCTCATTCAAACCAGGGTCATGAACTTCGTTGTGAATCCATACTAAACCTCCCCTATTCTCTGACAACAATATCACAGCTTCCTTTTTGCATTGTTGGGATTAGCCTGGCTTTCAACCAAATGTTTTTACTAAATGCATAGGGAGTAAGTTTTACCCAAGCTCAACACCTGGCTGCGTATCTGCCACTGCGTCCAAGACACACCAAATTCTGAACTTTAGTTGTAATGCATCCGTAAGTACCACAGGTCTCTATCAAGATTTTGGGCCTGGTGGTACCCTTGATGTTACCTCATGTACTCAAGCCATTCAATGTTGACATATTGGTGTTTTTCATGCAGTGCTGCATGATCACACACTCCGAAGCAAACACATGAGGGAGCATTTTCAGTCATTCAGTAACCCCGGTCCAGGCGCTGCATGTGCAATTGGTTGCCAGTCCACTTGCTTCCGCAGGTTTTCCTCCGGGCGCTCCGGTTTTCCTCCTGCACTAAAACTGGCAAATAAATTTGACCATCTGACAGAGGACCCTCATGGAAAGCAGTGCTAGACACTGATGAGGCTATCCTCTATAAATATGTCATATTTATTTATTTATTCAAACTTTCCGGCAAGTATACAAATTCAGATGATTTCTTCTCTAGCACTCCCCCTGCTGCCCTTGCGAGTGGTTCCAGGTTTCAATGGATCTACTCTCACCATTCTCTCTACTGCTATTTTCTCCATTATAAATAACTGGAATAAAAACAATAAGATTATATAGTCAGAGTTTTTTGAGTTATGACATTAAATTGGAAGTTTTTGGGATAACTACCTGTCAAATTTCTTCACAAGAAAGGGTGAAAATATAGTCGGCCTCCAAACAAAATATTTGCTATCGAACATTTGGTCGTGACGTCAAAATGACGAGTGACTCCAAATAAAATAACTTCTATCACAGAGTTAAGACCAAATAAAATTTTGCGCTAGATTGCACATGTATTGAATTGCCATACATTGCACCAAATGTTTGTTACCAGTTCATACTTTAAATTTGATGGCAGATATTTGGTGACGTCACAACCAAATGTTTGGTAGCGAAAATTTTGTTTGGAGGCCGACTATGTTTTCACCCTAAGTGTGGGAAGCATGAGCAAATCAGTCAAACTATACTTAACTATACTTTTATGGGCCACCAAACATTTCTCACAATAAGTCTTTGTTTTAAAATTAAATCCAATAGATTTTCTAATAGAAATAGAGATTTAGTGGTATAATTGTTGCATGGTTATTAAACATTTAAAGACGCTTTTGAATGATGGTCAATGTTATGATTGTCAGTACCTAGACTACATTCCTATTGATAATACATTTAAATTAATTTAACTGATATTTGTTGCATCGAACATTCAATAGCATATAAAAGCATTTGGTTGAGTCTAAACACTTCTTTCAATAATGTGATGTGCATATTTAAAAACATTATATTATAACTTAGACAAACCATAGATTTTTAAAGTCTCTGGACAAACAAACAAATCTTCAAAATGGTTGGATAATTATTTTTGTGATATTTTAGCAAAGTTTTGAAGACAAATTTTATAATATCTCCTCCAAACATACTTACCATTATCAAATCCAGTTTGTCCACTAATTCCTGTGATTCATGCCCGTCCTGTTTCTTCCAGCATTTTGCTGCAATGTTGTTGATAGCCATTTTGATTCTACCCAAAACTTCACTCTGTCATATTGAAAAAAAAAATTGTAAACATATCTAACTGTTTCATGTTCTTCCAGATTGGTTAAAAAGGCAAACATTCTGATATACTGAAATGTTGCAAGATCACACAAAGCAAACCCTCAATGGGCTACTCACAAACACCTGCGGAGGGGAAAGGGTATTCACCAACAACTGTGAGGAAAGGTTGATGCAAAAATATATTGTGGAAATTTTTCTTTGGGCACCGCTTTCAGACCTCAAAAATCTAAAGACATCCAACTTTTTTCCATATTTTGTGGTCAACCAATTGAAAAGCATGTAAACTTGATTCTCAATGGAAATTTTTTTGTAATTTTTTTAAAGCCCTGAAAGAGTCAACCAAATTAAGCACCCTTGTTTTTGCCAAGAGCCCCCTACTAACAAGAGTTTGTGAACAATCCCTAATTCCCTAGATATCACAAAATCTTGCACCTGTCTCTCGGTCACAATCCTCGGTTTTCAAGTCCACTGATTTTGGAACTGATGCAGCACAATTTTACTGAGTGCCCCTGGACTTTTCCTTCTCAACTTGATAATGCTGATTTATTCCACCCCTATTCAACCCCACTTTTTCTCTCTTACTAACATACTCAGCACCAACAGGATTTGGTACCACAATCGATGTCATCTTTTCCCTGCTGAAGCCTTCATCTGTAGATATTAAAACCACCTGCTAAACTGTGTGTATAGATGGATGCATACATGCATCTCTATACAGGAATCAATACTAGTATCCTGTACCATTCATTTATTTGTGTTGTTTCAAACAGAAACATTTGTGTTACTTCAATAGTGTGTGAGTTTGAGTGTTTGTTGATATACCGTAATTAATCTTTGATTTGCCATATAGTTGAGGAAAAACAAAATTGTGTTACCATCTTCAAGTCATTAGTCACCTGATTTTTCATCTTTATTTTTGTTGTTGTTGTTGTTGTTGCTGTCTCTACTTCAATTGAAATTTCACTGTAGTCAACACTTGAGTCATTGAATGATTGTTCATCATTTGGCATTTTTTACTATTTTATTTTTACTTTGCATTGGAATAGGCTTTTACTTGAACATTTTCCTGTAATGGTATATCATTTTACTTTAGCAATAAATCAACCTCTTGTCTAACAACATGAACAAACATGTTCCAATTAACTTCTAACCAATCAAAGAAACTAATATATTTGTCGTTTTATTTGCGACTGAACCTAAATCATTTCAAGTTGAGCCTTAAATATCATATGTCTCCTGTGTTTGGTTGCCCTTAATATCTAATAACCATCAAAGCTGAAATTATGAATGTTTTTGTAATTTTAATATTTGTTTTAAAAAAATGGTCCTTTTTATTTTATTTTTTGTCCGCCCGTTGAGGGTGATACAGTACCTTTTTTGGGTACAAGATATGCACTGGTAATATATCAAGACTGTTCATTAGAACAACATAATTAGAGTAGCCTACTGCATAATAGACTGTTTTTCAAATCAATTTTCTTTACAGCATTATTCAATGTGCACTACTACACAAGTGAAAACATCAAAGATACCACATTTAAGACAAAAATTGAATTTCAGCTTTGTACAGTGGAACATCATTTCCACAAAACAGGCATGAGATTTTTCAGCTTTTCTCTGATTTCAGAGTTTTTGATGCTAGAAATTCCTCTGTTTTCTTTGTTTTCAACCTGTTTTGAGTTGTTTTTAGCATTATTAGATGAAATTCCAGAATTTTCAGGTTTTTTTTTATGAAAGTGCACTCTCATGCCTGACAAAATCACTGGGGACAGATTTTTGTTAATGAGGTTCCACTGTAATTCTGTTTATTTGTTTGTATCTGATAGGCAACTCACCTGGTCTCTGAAGCCAGAGATTTCATTGAACAGCATTTCTTCTAACTCGGCATTGGTATCTATCCTCTCTTCTTGTAGCTTTTGCAGCTCAGATAATTGTTTGTTAATAACCTGGCAAAAGGTAAAAAAAGGTTGACCCCATCAAGTCTTACATAAATATAAAGAAATCCATTGTCATTATCAGCATGTACGTGACCTGTCTTTATCCTGGAGGGAAGTATTGGTCCTCTACCATCACCTTTGATTTCGGGGAAATGAGTTAATCTTATTTTACACTTAAGGGCACAGTTAACCCCTCATTTTCTGAAATATTTGGTGCTTTGTAACTCAGCAACCGATAAGTAAATCACATGAAATTATACATTTCTAGATGTGGATTTTCATGTAGAAGATGATGGTTAGGTCAGTTTTGGACCAAAATGTATGATTTTGGACCTTGAAACCCTTGTTCTTGGACCATTAATTCGTAAACAACCTAACAAAATTTTGAAAAAATAAAAGTTGGACCTCGAATGCTTTTTAGAATCTAGAAACACATGTCTAGGAACGCATTTCTCAAATTTTTGATTTTTGACTTACTTTTTGAAATATTGCCAAAAATAGGTCAAAAATTGGCCCAAAAATGATTTTTTTGTCATTTTAGGCCTATTTTTTGCAATATTAACAAATTTATACTGATTTATAATAGCTTGTGTAAATATGTTTTTGAAGAAATTTTAAAGCGGAAATTCATTATCTACAAGTTCAACTCTATCAAAATTCAGTTTTTAGCAGATAAAAATCTTAAGCTGATATATATTACAAATTTAAAATCATCCTTGCAAATTTGTTTGCATTCTCAAAAAAGTGAGACAGGGGTTCATTTTCTATTTACTGTTGACAGTTAGAAGGCTGTTAAGCTCCAAACTTAAAAATGAATAATCAGAATCAAATGAAATTTGTAATAAAATCATAATCATTAATTGCACCTATATTCATTATGCCTTTATAGGTTTTTCTCTGCTGCAATAAAACTGTCTTCTAATTTTTAACCTTATTCTATTTCTTATCAACTGGTCTCCTAAACAGGAGTGAAACAAGTGTGTTTTCACCTTGATCTGAACTGGGAACCTCTCACATCTCCAATCAAAGTGCACCTAAATCAAGCCACCACTGATACAAGGGCAATAATCTGGTTCGGGTGGGGTGTTCTCACAGAATTTGGTAAAGTGATGGGTGGGTTTCAATCGCAGACGAAAGCGCCTTATTTGCCCCTATGGAAACAATGTGTTCAAAAGCACCCAATTTGAATAAACTTGGGTGGCAAAATTGGTACATTGTATATTGATGGATGTGAAAATATTCCAAAATAGGTATGAGATAGTCAATTTTTCACATAAAATCTCATAGTCATATCTGTGTACAACATTTTTTGATGAATTATTTTTATATAAATAAGGCTGTCTGTGGTGTATTTAGACTTGTGTGTGTGGGGGGGGGGGCATTTTCAGTAATGATATTTAGATAAGAATAACTTTGACACTTACTATTTTCCTTTGATCATGTTTGTTTCTTATCGCCTCCAAATCTTGATTATTTTTGTCCACACTATCATACATGTTTCCTATCCTTTCCACCAGTGCTTTGTTAGTTGCACTCAGGGTCCTATGCCTATCCATAATGCTACGTAACATAGAGTCATTGACTTCTAAATAATCTGAAACACACAGCAAGATAAATAATATTAAAAAAGATGTCAAATAGAAGGGTGGCCATGGCTACAATTACAAGCCATGGCAAGTTCCAAGATAACAAAAAATAGTTGGGCTAATGTCGGCATGGTTGCAGATGCAGAGCTGGCATTGGGCCAACGTTGGTTTAACATCATATTATTATTTCATGGCAGGCCAATCATTTGAAAGTTGATACCAATCACTTAATTCAAAATACTCAATGGTTTTTGTTTTTTAAACATTATTTTTTGACTAATCATTTTCAATTTTTTTAATAATTACCATATAATAAATAATTTGTCTCTGCTCTGATAGAGGGATTTTTCTCCAAATTAAGTTGAAAGCCACTTTTATTTACAATATATTGTGACGTAATGACGTCGTATGTTAGCCATAACCAAGTGGTTTGTTGTATCGAGTCTGGTTTGACTTAGCAATAATCAATGTAGACATAGATATACTTGTAATATCTATTCAACCATTTCAAATCTGTAACTTCTAACGACACGTCACTATGCCAGAGTTGGCTGGTATAGAACTTCACTCATTCGCAGTCAGACATCAACTAATTTCACATTAAAATAAATTTTAGTCAGGAAAGTTTCTTTTCGCTCCACATTAAATCATTAACCAATGAGATAAGTTTGAACTATTTAATACACCATGAATTAAAAGTCACTGATTTAACTAATATTAAAACTTGTGACCAATCATCAGTTAATATAATTTGATCCAAGTCCAACTTTAAGATGGTCAACTTGGCAGGAGTTGAAAACCACATAATCTCAGTTCATCCTTTATAAAACCAAATTATGACATACTATCAATTTTAGCAATACCACCAGATTTCAAAGGGGCTACTTTCATGGTCATTTACTTAGAATTGGTATAAATGACCAAAACTTGAGAATGTTATTATTTTGTTAATAATTTGGAGTGCAATGACCACTTGTCAATTAATCAGATTTTTGTACTAAATGTAAAATAAACTTTTACACATTGAACTCTATGTCACATATATCAATGGAAGTAGTTAACAAAGGGGGTGTTCACACATAATTTGGTCATGACTATATTCTCGCTCGTGAGCGGCTCTATAGAGCGAGACAACTTATCAGTTGCATTCACACTGGGACACGACTTGTGCGTTAAAACTAGTGGCGTGTCACTTTTGGTCACGAGCGAGACACTTTCTAAAATTGCGTTCACACTGAGAATTTGGTCATGAGTGGCTCACGAGCGAGAATATATTCATGACTGAATATCTCAGTGTGAACACATCCAAAGATACATTTAGCTGCAAAGCTAATTTTGTAGACCCTGTTATAAATATAAATTTTCAGGTAATATTTATGCCAGGGAGTAACATGGAACAGCCTCAACTGACCATCAGAAGTCAGGATTTTATTTTGTAAATTGTGTGTCCAACATAACTTCATAACTCATAAGTAAATATAAGTCACATACATTTAAGTTCAGTATTTATGTTATCAAGGCCTTGGATTTCAAGACTGATATTTTATTAACTTACTTTCAGGAATTTCATCTAGCACCTTCATTAAATAGTCTTCAAATTTCTTGTATTTTTGTAATTTTTCACATAACTTCATATGCCTGTAAGAAAGAAAAAAACACATTTTGAACTCAGTGATACCAAATATATGTTTGACTAAATCGTAAGATTGCTAGACATTCTAAACTGAAAAAAGTTAACAGCTACTCTTTCTTGGAGTGAAGTTTATTTCACTCAAAAAGAGTGACATTTCAACAACTGCACAAACACACAATAAACATCCAACTTCCATAGGCAATGAGGATAAAGTGCCACAAGGACACAACACGTTGGCACAAGCCCCAGGGGGTAGCTGATATTGGTGTTCGGGTAACCACCTGAGTTCCGCAGGTTCCGAAAGTGACCCTATGTGAGACCAAAAACTGGCAAAAATGGGTGAAATGATACCCTATCTGAGACCATACATGTACCATATCTGTTCGAATGGATACCCTATCTGACACCATACCTGTTCAAATGAATACCCTATCCGAGACCGTACGCAAATGTGACAAAATAATTATTACAAGAAATTAGGGGTATAATGTAACTGTTCACCATTTTAACACTGCAGTTAAGAAGTGTTTCTAGGTATTTAAAGCACTTTTATTGGCAATTTAATACACCATTGTCATTAATTCAACCATTCTTTCTTAGTTTGATACCCTATCAGAGACTTGAAAGCCAAATTTGATACCCTATGTGAGACTTGTAGACTACCAGGTCGATTTTGATACCCTATATTGCAAGTCTGGAGAGTCTGGATGAGACGGGCGCTTTATCCACTCTGCCACACTTGCTTCTTAACATGTTTGCAGGGCTTGACTTTCAGTGCGAATCAATCAATCAAATCTTTATTTCAATATCAAAATCACACATAAATTAAAAACACAGGGACAAGACAAATTGATATTGAGGACACTATCAAAAGGCCAAAAAGACCCGAGGTGATGATGCCCTTAAAACAAAATAAAGTTACAAAAGTAGGCCTAGAAAACAACTACTAAATAAGGTAAGACAACAAAAAAACAAGAACAATGCTCCGATATACTATCAAATATGATTCAGTTTTAACTTGGCAATAAATGTAATTTAGATTTTTTCTGAATTCTTTTGTATTTTTACATCTCTTATTTCATTGTTTAAAGAGTTCCAAAAGGTTGGGCCACAATTTCTAACAGCTCGATCAGAAAATACTTTCTTAGTTTTGTTGATACTATAATCATGAGCATTTCTTGTATTATAGTTGTGAGTCTGAACATGTTTAGTAAAATAATCTGAGAATATATTAGGAAGCTTATTTGTATGGTGTTTGTACATGAAACTCTTCAAGGTTTAGTTTGAAGGTGTCATGTACATTCAAAACATTGTAATCTTATTCAAAAGTCCACTCTCGCAGACTCACGCAAACAAAAAAATGAAGAGTCCAGGTAGATTCTTAAAAACTGTGGAACATGACACTAACTGAACAGAAGAGAGCCCAGATCAAAAGACCCTTGCAAACTCAATCTGAGAGAGTCCAAATGGACATAAATAACCCTGAAAACCTACCCCTGTGTTCGCATTATCAAAACGATACTCTCCTCTAGAATAAATGCCGCAAACATTTCAATTACCTTTGTTTGAGTTCAGCTAACTGTTGCAGTAATTGTTCATATTCTATTTGTTTCTGCTCTTTAAGTTTGAGTTCTGTTTGGTATTTGTGTATCGCTCGTCTTCTTTTGGCTTCTGTTTCTTTGATGAATTTGTCAAATTTATTCACTCTTTCTTTCATCTGAAGAAATCAAAATGAAGTTATGTACACAGTGTTAGTGAGTTCATACTACATGTATCAACAATTGTGTATTAGAGGCGGGGGGGTGTGTACTCACATTGACATGGTATACATATATGTATCTGCATCTTGGGGTAGCTTTTAAGGGGTTTTCTCAGAGATGCAGTTGCATACGACTGCGGGATAATGATTTTTTTCATAAATAGTAAAAAATCAAAAAAT